>QKQZ01043890.1:0-23527 GCA_003595255.1 Solenopsis fugax | reverse complement strand
TATATATCTCAAATATTTGCACCATCATTTTATGTGTGTGTTCAAATTAAAAGAAAGTGTTATATATTGAGATTGTAAAAAAAGTATTAGACAGTTTTGATGCAAATAAAATGGAGAAATTGATTAGTGATCTATTTTAGTTCTTGTTTAAAATATATCCTTTAAATGTATCTTTATTTAAACATCGAGCTTTATATCATCTCATCAGCTTTAAAATATTTCGTAATATAAAAATTGAATTCTTTTTTCAGTAAAAAGTTTTTTTTTCTCCAGAAAAAGTTGGAAGCTTCTTTCTCTAGATTATACTTCTAGCCTGTTTATTTGGCGTACAATTTAGAATTTACGCTTTTGAATCATTGGTATAAACCAGAATCGAGTGCTTTCGCCGAAGTAATTGGCAGTGTATTTCACGAACGAAACGCGCACGCAAAATGCGAAATGGGGGCAATCATTTTGAAAGCTTTAAACCGGCGATTGTATATAGGTACGTGTAATTGGGTCGACAAGTTTAGAAAACATTCATACACCCCACATCTATAAAATTTCCGCGTCATCGTGCAACTCTCCTATCATCCAATTTATCGGTGCCTCGCGTGGAAATTAACAATCAAGCATTGAATGCGCTCAACGAAGGAGCGCTACAATTTGCTCCTATCTCCCGTAATCTCCTGTAAGTAGTGTAATCCTTTGGAGTGCTATGAATATGCAGGTGAATCCCACGTGGTTTCCTATAGCATGCCATATAAGTTAATTGTCGCATTTACTTAATTCAACTGCGTAGAAAAATTTGATTCATGGCTGTCGAGCGTTAGCTTGTCTGACTCGTTCGTCTCCAGTTTCTACTTCTAAGCAAATTAATCGATAAATCAAAGCAGTTATTAATTTACACAGATGAAATTTACATCGAGCTATATTTTCTCTTTATCGGTATTACCTTTCCTAATTTTTATGACTCCTTATCGATTCAATTTGATCCTATTTGATATCTTAGCTGTAAGGAATTACTCAATAAATTCTCCTTTCTTCAGGAAAACGCGACGCTCAGTGCAACCGCGAAAAACGTTGTCGAATTCCGACGGTTCGTTTGCCGCGATGGGGCTACGTTTATGTCGTTTTGAGCCGCATGCGGATTCTTTTTAGATCGCATTAGTTACCGGCGCGATTCCACTCATGAGGCATTGAACGAGCCAGTCCGTTAACGGCGCGCGATCAAAGAATATTGAACGTCGATTCGTCGAGAGTGCTCTGGAAATTTCACGTTAGTTAGACGTAAACGAGCCGTTTCCCTCATTTCTCTGATCCAATCTTGCGCTATTATTCGTTCCTCAAACGGCAATTGCTTGTGAAAGAAGAAGAGGGATATTCAGCTGTTCACGCCCCGCATAGTTTTTGATCAAGTTCGTTAACGTCAGTTATATCGCGTACGCAAAAAAATTGTCACTAAAATAAATTTTTTCAATTAATCTTACAATATTATCAGATAAAAAATTGTATGAGTTTTATATACCGGCAAAACGAATTTTGAATAATTATGAAAATGTCAGACAAATTCTTATCGCCTTTCGTTCAATATTAGTTTCATTTTCGGGTAAAAACTCAAACAAATTTATAATTTAGCTAATTAATGTAGTTATATTCATTACAATTAGTTTTTCCTATCTTGATATTTGCACGAAAAATAATTGAGCGTAATTATACAAGAAGAATGAATCGGCACGTAATATATTTTTGCTACCGTCGACCTGTGCATCTCGTCAAAGAGCAACTCAAGATCAACATCGTTCTCGAAGTCACGTGAGCGGCCCCGTAATCAGCGGAAGACCTCGTCTCACGTCCGACGTCAATGTTTGTGAACATCAGACAAAGTCTTAACTGCGAGCAATTTCATCGAAATAGTTGAGCGATCCTAATTCTGTCAGACCAATTTAGCAGTAAATCCCTAACTCACATGAGAAGTAAGACATGATAACTCGATTACCGACGTCCCTCATTTTATCCACTGTCTAAAAACTCGATACGTGACTTTGAATCGCACTAATAACGTTATACTAACGACTGATTTATATTTATTTAGGTAAAATATTTCCTGCTTAGAAGCAAAGCAAGTTCAGGGATCTGAGGTGATGGGATTCTTCGTGTTACAATTTTAAAGTGACGCTCGGACTTTCCCGGCTTTATCCCGGGACCACGAGGTCACGAGGCGCAACGGCAAAATCCTGAAGAAAAACAACCCTCTCTCCAGCCTGAAACCGCACTCAAAAATCTCCCAAATCCTTAAGTCCTCCTAAGAAAACATCCGTGGCTTAGCGGAGGATCTACCGTCAACCTCGTTTACGCGACAAATTCTACATCGGGGAAATGAGAAAAGAGAGAGAGACACGCTACTCAATCAAAATACTTTAAGAAAATGAAGATCTCCCCTGGCAAATCGTGAGGAAATATTATTTGAAAATATAAGCATTGATATATATTATTTATTATACATATTTATATATGTATATATTGATTGCTAATGAGGGATTATAAATTTTATATATATGTTTTAAAATATTGATAACATTATATCTTTGTGCTACCATGATGATGTATAGTGCTTTGAAAAATTTTAACAATTCAGTTTAAGTTAATCCATTCTTTTTAAAAACTTTTTACGAAAAAATCGAAAGTTATAAAAATGATATTGAATAAAAGATTTAATTTTTAGAGAATATGTACATTTATTATTACGTGAATGGAATATACGCAAATAAAAACAATTAAAAAAATTGCCGACATTTCCATTCTTCATTATATTAATAATCGTGATAAGTGTTAAAAAAGAGAAGTAATGATAAATTGCTATAATGTCAGAAAATTAATTTTACGAATTACTCTCGCTGGTTATCGAAAATGTCTCGGTATTAATTGAATTAATAACCGTTTATGAGTTTGTAAGAAGTTGTCAGGTTTACCAGATTGTAAATGAACGGTACGCGGCGTGCGATGGACGAGCGATGGATCAAGGAAGGAAGGAAAGTCGCCGAAAACGGATTACGTGTGACAAACACAGGGATAAGTCTTTAGACACGGAGCTAGGTATAAGGGCGTCGTGTGTCACCGACATGCAACAAGTTGCCTCCAGCGGAGTCACCCCCGTGTCTCACCGCCCCGCGAATGGCGAGCCACCCCGCATTAAATCATTTTTAAACGTCCTCACGATCGCCGTCCGACTTTTATTCGGGCCGATACAAACCGAAGTCTGACGCACTATAAATTTCTTCCTCATCGGATTTCTTTCCCGAGAAATAGAATCCAACTATCAATTCCGACCGCGTATATTATTTCTCGTTGGAGTATTAATGTCCAACCTATTAGATTTAAATAACTCTGAAATATTTAAGAGAAACACGATATTCTTGAATATGTTCATATTATAATAGTAATATTGAAAAAGACAGAGAATACATGTATATTACATATCATGGATACATAATACATATTATAATGAGCAAACATGAAATTAAAACAAAATTATCTTGTTGATAATTTGAATTATGTTTAAGATTTTGTAATCCCATTAAAAAATAACAAAATATTAAAAAATATGAAAAAGTAATAACAAAAGAATAGAGAAAGTCAAAGAAAATTATAAAAATATCAAAATTCTCTCTCTGTTTCTATGTTGAGAGGAAACTTGTGGCATCAAATTCGGATACACTTGGAGGAAGGAGCTCTTTGGAAGTTTATCGCGTATTAGTAACATAGTCAGAAGTATGCAGAGAATTCCAACGGGTCAGGTCGGCCCGGTCGTTAGGGCTGGCCTTCCCGGTTCACCCTGAGCATGTATCAAACTGAACGGCTCCGCATTTAATAACGGTCGGAGCTCGCTGTCAGGTCGGAACCGCTGTTTAGAGTAACGGTTCGATTGATTGATTGATTGATCGATTACTTGGAGCGGCAACCAACCCACTGTTACACACAAATACACGAACACTCTCACCTGTGTTCTACGCGTCGTTTAACCCCGCGTTATGCGTAAATTATAGTGCTATACCTTCTTAGAGCGAATGCAGCAAATTCTCATGCAACAGTTCGAAATGAAAATTTCCACTGTCTTAATAATAAAAAAAAAGAGTATTTCTTGTATATCTGTAGAAAGGTATTCAAATGTTCTTTGCGAAATATTTTCATTTTTTATATTTCTCTAGAGAGAAAGAGAAAGAGAGAGAGAGAGAGAAAGATCTGAAGAAAACGAGAAAGTTTAAATATATGCTTTTAAATATATATTTAATTTTATATACAACTAGTTCCACTAATTCAGTTAAAAAAATAGATTTATTTTGTTTTTGTATGTATTAAAAATTAAATCGCAAATATAAAATTATAATCTTATTTACTGAGAAAAAAGGAAAGAGAGAGAGAAAGAAAGAACATAAAATTACATAGATGGTAATTTATTCTTTTTCTTTTTAAGTGGTTCAGTTTCTAATTTAAAAACTAATATATATTATCTAAATAAAATATTTTTTCAAGACAAACAATTTCTACTTGTAATAACAAATGCCAGGAAAGCGTGAAATATTTTAAGAGTTTCCTTAGAGCGTCCTGTAAAAATAAAAAGGTCGCGTTCGGAAACTTTGTGAAATTGTAAATCCGCGGAATTGTACTGATAGTAAACTCCATCGAAAGCTAAAAGAACGTTCTATAAAAAGGAGCGGCTGCTTGTTTTTCTTTTTCTTTTATTAACAAAGTAAGAGCGCGACATTTCCCGCTCTCTTCCTCTCGCTCTTCTTTGCACGACGTTACGCGAATAATTTGGAAATTGTATCGCGAGCCGAGATCACGTCGTGCGCTTAATGCGGTGCATAATGGAAGCGAAAGGGGATGGAAAGGGAGACGATACTCGATGTAATCCGTGGTGCACACACGTGCATACAACGGTCGCGCTGCAACTGGGCTACGGGGTTGCGCCGGCGACGCGTGCGGGCGTCCTTACGAGCGATAAATCAGCGACGTGCTCGTGAAATTGAGCACGCGTGCAATCCCCCGTGTAAACACGTTAGCAGTTCATAACGTCGCGAGATCCACGGAAGCGATCAAAGCTCGGCGCTTTTCCTTCCCTGTGTACGAAGGGCGAGCGGCGCGGAGCGCCGGATTACGTCTTCCTGATATTAACCCTGCATTGTAGGAGCCTGCACGAAATGCGCCCTACTACGTTGTCCCCGTGCAAGAGATGCGGTTGATTAATAAAATATGAGATGCATCACGACGGAGGGCTCTCTCGCTGCCGTGGGTTTTAAAGTCTTCCTTTGTTGTGTGAGTATAATCGTTTATCGAGCGAAAGATACAAGCCTGAAAGATTTTGTCGTACTTCTATAAAAATTATTGCAAAATTTAATAGCCTTTTTAATTTCGTGTCTCAAACGCTGATACCGTGCTCTTTATTTATTTACTAAATATTAAAAGTATAGAAAATTCTTTAAAAGGTAAAAAAATGAATGTACTTTGTAAATTATGTAGGTTAAAGAGATTCTGTCTGAAAATTGCTTTGTAAAATTCCTAATCAATATCATGAATATCGTAAGTTGCTCCAAATAATAATCGCTTCGTATATTCAAATTTAACAATACCCTAATGCAGAAAGTACAGCAAGCGATATAGAGAGAGAGAGAGAGAAAGAGAAAGAGACAGAGAGAAACCGCCAGTATCGCGTTAAAAAAATAGAATGACATTTTATTGCGTACATCTGCGTCTGCGCCCTTGCATGAACATCGCCACAACCTTTTTTAGGAAGTTCCCAGCATGGGCGCTACCAGAACTTTTTTAGGAATCTATTAAAATCTGTGAGAGATTTTTTAATCTTTTAACCCGTATATTTTTATTACTACAAAGATAAAATTATATAATGTTAATATGATAGAAATTCGATAAGATAAAGAGAAAGATCGAGCTTGAAAAAGTTAAAGGAGATAAAAAGTATTTTAATATTTTATTCTTTAATTGTGAAAATTGAAACCATTTATCTCCATATGGATATTACCATTTTTAAACTCGTCTTTTCGAGTTAATTTTTATCTTAATGTTTCCTCTTCTTTTTTTTTTAATTTAAAAAGAGGCAAGCGGGAGAGGCCTTGCGACGCCCATGCAGTCATATGTACCGCACTCGCGATTGCCTCGTAGATTTTCGGTACGCACGTACGCATAAACGCGTCATTGCGCTACCATGAACTGAACCAACGGGGTGAGAGTAGAAAGAGAGAGTGGACAGGGACGCGAGATTGGGTTGCGGGACGGGGGAGTGTTACTGCGGCGAGTGGTGGAGGCACATGGAGGGTTAATGCATCAACATCAAAGTGGCTTGCCGGTACAATTATTGCACTCAACGCACTGGCTGCTACCGCTCGGCGTGCGGTGGTGCACACTCACACGGATCGCGGAGATAAAACGTATACACTCCCGCTATAGCGGCGTCATGAGAATACAGGCCGTATGTCCAGCGAGAAACAGAGAGACAGAGAGAGAAAGCGCCGTATATTACATTCTTCCGCATTTAACTGGACGGACATTAATTTGAAAAAGTAGGCGGCTACTGCGCCGTACCGCGACCACACCGTGCGTCGCGTTTTAGAATCTCATATCCTCGGATGTGCGGCATACATACAGACTTTACGCGAACGTTCAGCCGCAACTTATGCACTTTTGACGCATGCGATTTTCCTTTTTTGCTTGCCTGTTTTTCCATCCGTTTCCCTCCGCTCGCTGCGGCGGCATTGCGTCGCGTCGCATCGCGTCGCGTTGCGTTTTTACGTCGTCTCGCTGCACACGAATGCGTCTCGCCGAGGGATTTAAGATTTCCGCGCGCGTTGTTTCTCCGCGAGAATCCGCATATACGCGAGACTTAAGCCGAGCTGGGGTATTAACAACAAAATCGCAACAAGCTCTGACTGGAACTGTATACGAGCAAACTTATGCGATTACACGAATGTAAATATATATTTCGAAGGTATTTTATCATACTATCTGAAATAATTAATTTCGCTTTAAGACTGAACCGGCATTCAGGTGCGCTATTGCAGAAAGGTTTCCGCGTCCGCAATTTTGAATTTACGCGTTGATGTGTGACGTGATTAGAGAAATTATATTCAATATAATTTACTCACAAAGTCACACATAAACTAATAGATTATATACTTGTGTATATTAAATGTCCCACGACTACTTTAGCAAATTCTAAAAGTTGATCTCGGTATAAAAAATCCTATTATGAAAAAAAAGACAATGATAGTGTTATAAGTAATCTACGTTGATCTAAATACAGGATATAGGATTCGCGCGCGTGCGTTTAGATTCACGACTACACTTGCACGCGTACCGATCTATTATTTATTTTTTCATAGCTTAGGCATTATTGATTTTTAAAGGTCAGTTAATTTTGTCTATTTATTTCATATATTTATAAATATTCTATACACTATTAATAATCAATTATTCTTGGAAAGATTAACGCGTCATTAAACATTTCAATATGCAAATACAAGTAATCAAATTATCAATAAATATAGATGGATGAGCCATATAAGATTAAGATAAAATATATTAAGAGATATATATATATAACCTTTATAAATATATATAAAGATGAGTGTAAAATAAATATTCTACATAATCAAGCATGTTTTATTTTTATTAAATAAATTAGTTAAATGCAATATGTGAAATATTTCTTGTTCTTCTCTTATTTATATTTATATAATATTTACACATTGAAAAAGTTTTTGAAAATTATTTTTCTCTTTTGTGAGCACAAGTTTATATAATATTTAAGCCTGGAAGAGAAAAACATGTCATATACAGACATCAAATTCTATTAAAGAAATATTTGGGAAAAGAAAGAAATGGAAAACAAAATAATACGTCTATATTTTATCAATTCTTTCACGTGTTTTATACCAATTTATTTCTATTATATCTATAAATATATATAAATATATATAAAAATCTCATTATTCGGTCTTTATCTTTCTCTTCATGTTATTATGAAATATGAGCATAGTAAAAAGAAACTTAAATAAAAGCTTTATTTTCTAGAAATATCAATACACTAATTATCCGCGCGCGCATTTTATTTATTATTTATTCTTGGTCTTTTAATGTAATTTCTACTACTTATGAAGTTCGATAAACTTGAAAATTTAATCAATTATAACGCATTCCACACAGAAGAAAATCGTTCAAATAATATTATTGATATAATCGCTTTTTAATTTTTAAAAATCTTGATATAAAGCTTTTTCAAATATTATTCCACTGTTGTTCATCACTTTTTACCGAGCTTATTCTAATTGTAAAATATTTCCTCTTTTGATTTATTTTTTTCATGTCCTATAAATTTCAAACGACTGATATATCACGTAATTCGTATTTTAATGTATATCAAAATGTCAAACATCAAAATGTTAATAAGTATTGCGCCAAATATTGAGCTCTATTCTGTGATCTTTTTGTGTATAAATGTGTGCGTATTCATATATTTTCGCGTGCACATATTAAATCAATGTATGATTAAACACATTTCCAGGATTAAACATGTCAATCTGTGTTAACTCATTCATTTTAAAGCAGATAGATCTGTGAGATATTATATTTATGCCTATCTTTCAACTTGATATACATCCATAAATACATCTTATCTATATCTGATATTATGTATTTTTTTCACAGATCTATTGTTTGAAATTAAAATAAAAAATAATTTTACTCACCGATACGATGCGCAGCAGTGGAGTTGGACTAACTACGTTGATCTGCAACAAATATAAATTCATAATAATTAATGCTGCGCGCAAAAAATTTTTATTTTCTTTTTAAATAAATATCTAATATGATAATTATATAATTCTCGAAGAAGAATATCTTGTTTAAGTATAAACTTTTATAAAATTGAATAAATAAGTCACTACTCAAGAAAATTTTGTAACATCACAATACGTAGACTCCTAACAGTCACAAACTGGTTTGGAAACATATATGAATAAAGTCCTAAAATATTCAGGTTCATCCTTTATTTTCTCTAAGAAAATATAGTCACCGGATACTGCTCACGAAACTCCACAAATATCAAGATTGCATGTCAGCCAGTTCACCGCTTCTTCACAAAATATTTAGTATGTTATAAAATAAATATGGGGACTTATTCAATTACGCGATCTAATGTTTGTCTATTATTTGTATAACTAATGAACATTATTTGTAAAATATTCTAAAATAATACACCAAATATTTTGTTTCTTGTATTTCAAGCCAATTTTGATTAATTAGTTATTATCACGTTAGATGAATAATCAAGGATTTTTAAGGAAATTTAGTATATTTTAAATAATAAACTTAACTCTGTTTTATAGACCACGGTTGTTACGTACTCTATACGTCGAAAAAAGGAAAAGCTTTGCTATGTGCCAGGTATTTTTCGTCGCCATTATTATTTACGCTACAAAATATTTAATGCTACAGAATAGAAACAGCATACTGTTCCTATTATTTGAAGTTAATTTCGACGTACATTATTATCCCATATTAAATTTAAATTAATTTATTGGAAGAATAAAATGTATCTTTTACGCGAAAGAATAATTGTGTAGATTAATCTATTATTACTCTTTTAAAGTTTTGTCGTTCCGCGTAGAATGAAACTGTATGGTTTTAATAAATCAAGAAAGTGAAATTAAATCGCGAAAATTGCTATCATTTTTTTTATTTGATTTATTAAAATTATACATTTTTAATTCATCCGAAACACAAAGGAACATTTAGAAAAAGGGGTAATAAATTAATTTCATTAAAATAAAGATTTAATCTTTAAATTTAGATTTAGTTTTAAATTTAATAATTCTTTTAAAGAAAATTAATTAATCAATTATTTACATTTTTAATAAAAAAAAGATTAATTAATTTATGTAATATCTATGTACATAAATTGATATTACTTCAACTGTGAAAATCAATAACAGATGACAGATTGGTACGCGTATAAATGCAATCCGTTTTAAGCATTCAATTTCTATGCGATATTGGCCAACTTTAAATACAGCTTATAACACGAAAATTATTTTCACATGAAAATTTTTTATTTTAAAATTAACGCTGTTAAGAAATATTACACTTTTGTGGGCTGCGTATAATATAAAAAATTATATATCTCAAATTCACCAATGCATAAAAATTTATCAATAAAATTTAATCCATTATAAATTGACTGAATTTTACCGAAATTATTTTCTAAAGTTTTATATTTATTTAAACTTACATATCATTTGTTTACGATTAAACAAAAATATTATTTCTCCCCGGGGAATACGATCTAATTAAACAACTCGTAGATTTAAACGCCCACGAGCGATCGCCGTAATGAACGTGGCGAATCGCGAAAGGCTGCCGGTTATTCCATGGATTTTAACTCGTTTTCATCAGCTACGTTACGACCGCGTTCCACCGTTCGCTTTTCTCACCTTTTCCCTTTCATTTTTTACGCGATATTCCTCGCTGTCAATCACTCGGAACTCGGGACGTCAGGAGGACGCTCGTCATTCTCAAAAAGTAATTGCGCCGGGAAATGCTAAAGCGTGAAAATTGCATGCTTTACCACCCCTCACATCCTTCCTCTTTCCGACTGCGCTTCACGGGATGTATGTCTGGCCGCTTCGCGCGGACGCGTGTAACATTTGCACGCGTATCCTGCGTCGGATACGCGTGCTAAAACTACCGAGCGTGATGCGGCTGCGGGATGAGCATGGACGATCGCACAAAAGTATGGACCGCATGGTGGGATATACGGTATGGCCGCGCGAGGAGATAAAAGCGGATAACGTATATTCAGAGGGATCACCGCGCGACGGCGGATACCGGCGCCGATGAATAATACCGGATGTATTCCTCGATATAACGTCGCCGTTTTCGATACAACGGCGAATCGCCAGTTGTGTGACGATCAGGAGGGAAAAATAGAGCCTAACGCGAAATGCACCTAACTTTATAGCGCGCGAATAAATCTTTCTATACTGCAGAGAATCTCCTGTCATTGTCGAGGAAGATAATAATATGACTTTATTATAGAGCGAACCTCTTTCACTGCATTTTAATATCAATTTAATAACTTTCATTTTCGACGATAAAGAGGTTTTATCTTTCTCTTTGAGTTTTTAGTTTTTAATTTTCTGATTGTAATCTTAATTGGTTTATTGACATGTTAAGATATAATTTCTTCCAAATATACCTCTTATTTAAACCAGTAAAGATTTACTCTCGAAAATTTCCAATAAATTAGTCACAAGGCTGGTGAGAAGATGGCGCAGTAATAAGTGTGCAAGTTATTTTTGTTCAATATGTAGAATTTATTTTAAACGTTTTGGCACCATTTTGTGACATCCTCAGTAATACAAAGTTTTGTAAAATAAATTCTACATATTGAACAAAAATAACTTGCGCACTTATTTCCGCGCCATACTCTCGCCAACTCTTATTTAAAATTTGAAACGTAATAAATTAATGTAATAAATAAAATTTTATGATAGAAGAATTATCATGCCTGTGTGATAATTTCGAATATTCGATGCGATTGTGTGGCATTGTTGCTCAGTTTCTCGATTTGCAACTGGCAATTCCGCAAGTCCTCGGCACGGAGGAGGTTCCCGAGAGATGCTGGCCGCGTTCACGATCGGAAAAGCCGAGCCGCGCGCGTTATACGCGAGCAGGTTTCCACCAGCGGTCGCAGAAACGAGCTCCGTCTCCCGCTCGCCTCGCTCGTTTAACCCAGGCAAGCGCTTGGTGTCCTCGCTAATAGGATTAGCCGGATTCGCGAAGTTTCCTCCCGGAAACGGAATGACCACGGTGGATGTAAACGCCGACGAAATTTGCGGCGGATTTCTGGAGCCGCGCCTGCTCATCGCTCGAGAAACCGGATATTTCGAATCGCTCCACTCGTAAAGGCGACACTGCACGACGCCAGATGCTCGTTAAACGGATACAGCGATTCCGCTCGTAACATTCGCGCGGACACAGGATATCTCGGTACACTCGATTCTAATTTCGGCGATTTAGTGTGTTAGTCGACGCGGATTTAGAATCAATTTTTTAAATTGAAAATCCGCATTACAGATATTTTGAGGCTCCAAGATGCTTCGTGCACAAGAATGCGAAGAAACGCTAATATTCCGGCGGGACGCGCGGAATATCATAATCCAAATACGACTTTGCCGGGAGTTCTTCAGAATTTTGTTGAAATTGTTGCAGTCGACCTTCCTACGAAAAGTGAAGGTGGAATGTAATTCCGACTTCGACCTTCGCGGGTTTCGGCGGCAGAATGCGCAGGAGGAGTTGGCGCCAAAACTATCCGACGCAGGTTCGTAACATTCGTCGGTACCCACTGTCTCTGTAATGCGACCACTTACGAACGTGCAGCCGGCAGCTATGCAGTTTAATACTTGCGAGTGTTTCTTGCAGCGGCGGCATACCGCGCATACTGCGCTCCTTACCCCTCCCCAAGCTCCTCTCTTTCTCTCAGTCGGGGGTTATTCCATTTCGCTAGAATAAACCGACGAAGGGTGGAATTTTCTTGCGGTAACCGCGAATCGACTTACACGCTGTTGGAGTAAGAATACGGTTTAGCTGTGCATAAAGGAGAGAAGAACAACGTTTAATTCGCTTTCTTGCCGGCGCGTCCTGATTCACCGCGATGCGTGGAATTATTGTGACTTTTGCGAGCCGGGGACTTCTCTGAAGAGGGAACGAATTTCAAGAATTTTCAGTAGGTGCACTTAAAAAATTTCCGCATCTTGGAAATGTTCCATAAATATATTCCTTATATTCGAGAGAAGAACGTTATTCGTCGGAAAACGTGAAGATTATTAAAATATCCGATGCGTGACCTTAATTTTCGTATTAGCTCGAGTTTGTCGCTTCTATCGGCATAAATCGCTTCTCAAAAAAGAAAAGAGAGAAGGGCAACAGAGGAGCGGCGATTGCGGCAAGGAGTGGTTTCTTTATGTCCGACACGGTCTAATTATCGACGTGGCCCTGACTAGCGTATTCGATCGAACGTGGTCGCCCAATACGAACTGACAAAGACGACGCTCAGATCTTGAGGAGCAAGTACTCGCGGAAGAGAAGTCCGTGCAAACTTCTGCAGACAGCCCTACTAACTCTGTGGGAACATTACGTGCATGTGTGTAACGATGTAATCGTTCACCAACATATCCTGTAAGATATAGTGTTATTTAAAAAAGATACCATCCTATCTATAGCATATTTGCGTAGTTTGAGTCGCGTACTGTAAATAATCAAGGCCGATGTAATTTATATAATGCAATATAAATTTATCTCGTATTGTCATGAATTTCATCAACAAGTGTAAATTTATTGTAAACTCTTGCGCGCTACAAGTCTAATAAATTTAGCACTAAACGTCCCATCCCACCGATTTCATGTAATTTTATTTTACAATATTTTTTAAATATTTTAAATTACGAATTTCAGATTCAAAATTAAATGATGATGCTTATGAAGCAATAATTCCTTTTCTTCGAAATGAAACGAAAGATGACATGAAAATCACAGAAAACACTTGGGTTGAGCGTCATTGCTGCATTTATCTGCAATTTACGTTACCGTTATCGTAACATTGATGTTAAGTCCGCTTTTATAGTGACCGGCGCTCCTCCGGCCACCATCATTGAACAGCGCTGTACGTAGGGATGGTTTCAACTCGCTCGAGTGGCCGTTATATGGGGTTCTAAGCATTCTGATTCTGCTGACCGTTGCAATCCTCCGCCTCCATCCCTGTTCCGCCACCCGTTCCGCTCGCTGGTACGAGACCCACCCCCCGAAGCTACGTGGCTCGCCTTTAAACCACCCCATTCTCGCGCTCGTTCGTTCCGCGAGTCTTCCTCGCGCTTACTCTCATTTAGCGACTTCCCAACCTTTCCTGTGCGGTTCGATCTTCCGCTTACTTTCTTCATCGACCACGCGCGGATCTCGTTAGCGGTGCCTTCGATTTCACTACGTATCCACCGCATCGGCTATCCCGCCCGTGAGAGAGAACGTGTGCGGAATGATCCCCTGTGAAGGGTAGAGTCGATGGTTGTGCTTCCGAATTGAAAAATCAGAACGTTAGCGAGTGAAAATTATATGGCAACTAAGTAATAGTTGATAGTAATGTAATGCGGTATTATAGGGGAGAGTGAGGTAAATCGGACCGTGTTCCAAATCGGACCTATTTAATTTAAATGAATACGATTAAGCAGATTTGCGTGCCATTTATAATGTAAATGTCCTTATAAGACACCGAACATGTGATAGCAGTTTGACAGTTCTCTGTCATAACATTCACAGAATAGACGCGAATATGTATTTTCAGTCATCGTGCGAAAATTTTTTAAAAAAAGAAAATCCTTGTAAATTATTATTTAAAAGGTGTTAAAAATTTGAAAGATAATTG
This sequence comes from Solenopsis fugax, assembly GCA_003595255.1. NCBI lineage: Eukaryota > Metazoa > Arthropoda > Insecta > Hymenoptera > Formicidae > Solenopsis > Solenopsis fugax. Next base: position 9,060 of record QKQZ01043890.1, on the reverse strand, counting down.
ATTTAAGATAATTGAAGAATGTAGAATTCAAAAATATCAAGCGTTTTGTGATCACTTTTGTAATTTATTGTAAAATTTGTTCCAAAGTTTAAAAGAATCCATGTCCAAATCGGACCTATATATACTCATGTATGCCATAGGAGGAAACCTTTTCATGATTTGTTTTTTTTTTTGACTTTTTAGTGAAAAATGGGTCGCACTTATAAACGAAAAACAGACAAAATAGACATAATGTGCTTCAGCTTGCTGTTCTCGATATAAAAAATGAAAAATCATTAAGCCGAGCAGATTTTGTCCAAGGAACATTAAATCAGTAAAATATCATGAATCATCAGACTCAGATTAATTGAGGTTTTTTTTATTTCAATTCTAATAATATAAACTGTCAGTAATTTCTTTTCTGAATAAAATTTTTATGCTTGATCACCAAATTACTCGTTTTTACTCAATGCTAACAAAAATACATTTAAAAATTCTATCTAAAAACCCATAAAAATAAGAATGTCCGAATTGTACTAGGGGGTGGTCCGATTTGGAACCAGTAGTTCCAAATCGGACTGGAAAAAACGTTTTTACATTTTCCTTTATAATTCAACACAGATGAGAGATACGTCAAAATAATCTGAAGCAAAAATGAAGGGAATTAAATTATCTTTCCAACAACACCTACAATTTTATGATCGGACTTTATTTGTGTCTTATAGAGAGCAAAAACTGCAACTAGGTCCGATTTACCCCACTCTCCCCTATATCAAATCTTTATCTGGTACGTGTAAAAACATGGTACACGATTTTGCTGAAGTGTATAAAATTTAGCTGGATACAGATCTGTATGAAAATAATTTTGTTGGATCATCAAAATTATTATGAAGAATGTTCAAGTATAATGAGCAGTGCTGTAAAAAATTTTGACATTATAGCAACCAGCTCGAGCGTCCTATATTAATTATTTTGATGGTTCAACAAAAGTATTTTCAGATGTGTAACTAACTAAATTTTTAGACATTTCAGCAAAACCATTCTTTCCGCAGAATTCTTCAAAGAAAGGACAGGAGATTTTTTAATCAAACATTCTTTGTAACCAATACAGCGAACATATTTTTCTATTTTAATATATCTGACTTAGATTGCAAATAAAACTATTATATATATATGTTGAGCTTACTGTTGAAATATCTGTATTTATGTTCACCTATATTTCTTCTCTATTAAATTTTATTTATTACGCATCTCTTATTTGTTTCTTTGACGATAAAACTTGACTCGTAGTTATTTGTTGCCTCGGGAAAATACGATCCAATAAAGAGTTAAATATCCGGTAGTACATTGCCGTTTAATTTTCTAGAACTGCCTTTTCAAGAACGCGAATATTGTAGCGTGAATACGATTTGAAGATTATGTTATCGAGCAAGAAAGTACACGCTCAAAATTATATACATATATATATATATATATACATATATAAAGAAAGAAAAGGGAGAGAAAGAGAGAGAGAAAGAAAGGAAGAAAGAAAAGAAAGAGAGAGGATGTTAATATTTGTAGAAAATAATATCGTTCACAAACTGCGAACAAACGATGCTTGGTAAACATGCTCGGAATTTTAAGCGAAAATCTTGCTACCGCGGTTAAGGGAGAATGTAAATCCGGCGTAGCCGAGCTCGCGGATTATAATTTTCATTCCACGGCATGCGAACAGGAATTTGTACGGAGCGATAGTCAAACTTACGTAAGAATTGCATCGACCAATTACCCTCCCCAACCCCAACCTATTCTCTCCCACCTACTCTCTTGCGCCGGCCGTCTTCGAGATAAATTTTTATGGTATTGAAAGTTCTCTCAGCGATGCTCGATTAAAACGCTCCGCTAAACAATTTCGCTAGAAATTGGGATCCGCCAATCGCCGAATTGGTGAGAAAGCAACTGTAGAGAACTTTTTTAAAATGCCTGATCCGTGATTAAATGAAAATCTTCAACGCAGTAATTTTAAAATTTTAGGCACTTTCACACATAATTGAATTTATCGTTAGAAATACATGTCTAAATGAAATGCGTTTAAATGATTTCTTATCTTCAAACTAAAACTACGAAGGTATATAAGAGAGATAACAAGACACATTTGAATATAAGATATATATTATAACTACCTTAAATACTTTTCTCTACCATAAGTAATGCCAGTATTTCATACTTTTTAAAATTTATCTTTACGCGACATGAATTTAGATGCAGGAAATAAAAAGCTTATGATATAAAGGTATATACATAACTTCCGAATTTATATTATTTTTTAAAGAGAAATCGTTGTTTACTTTAGATTTTATTATTGAAATTTTATTACAGTAGATTTGTACATATATTTCCTCTTTATTTTATTTTCTGTATAAGTTCTCACATTCATTTTGTTGAGAGAACGTGGAAACATAAAGTCTAATTTATAGTAGCTTCTATTGAACTTGGAATAGAAAGTTTCAGAACGGAAAGTAAAGTGTATTTCTTGTAAATTTCTTAGTGTAAAGCAAAGTCATTTTCTTCTTCAAATAAAAAATGTTTGTTTTTCCTGTTTCTTTAAATAAAGAAAAAATTAGAATAAAATATAAATATTTACATTTATTAAAAATTCTTTTTTTATAATTGATCTTTTTATTTTTTCACGTAAACAAGATCATACGATTACGTCGCAAAACTTTAGTGTAAGTCTGTATTGAAACGGAATCTTTCCTATTCTCTCTCATTGTTGTCATTGCCAAAACCTGAGAAAGCGTTGATCGTTTTAGCTTCAACCAGTTACATCGACGGAAGTGGCCGAAGAGGGTTGCCTCGTTGCGCCAAGGGAAAAGAAAAAAAGCTACACTGGGAAAAAACGAGCAAAGGACGAAGAATGGGTACCAGAAGTCAATGAAAACTCGTAGAACCGTCCCGATGGGATATGTCGAGTCATATATAGGGTGTCTTGAGTTTTCATGTAATACTTGAATCTTCTTTTTGGGGTACGAGTATTGAAATATATAAATAAATATGTTACGTTTTAAATTATTCGGAAAAAAGTGAATTTATCTTATGTGACTATTAATTATTGTCACTATTATTATTATTATTATTATTTTATCAACGTTGTGTGAAATAATATTCATGTATTTCAAATTAATTTTATAGTCTTATATTATTGACTCAAGCTTATTAAGTTGGTTCGTTATTGAAATTTTAACAACAAGAAATATTTTTATATGATCTTGATTGATGAAATATACACCCTATATAGACGGAAAAGAACGAGAAAAATAGTTTACCTTTGTTTCCAATATCACTGTCTTTGATGCATTGGCATTTCAGAACAGTGCTTATTTCGCTCGATCTCGTGAAAGGAAAGTGAATAGATTTTATACGTATCGCGTAACGCCGTCTTGTCACCAAACATCTCTGACTTTAGTACATTTTCCATTCATGCTCATGAAATCGTGAAACTTGTAAGTGCACTTATTTGTACAATACATGATGCTTGGCTTCTGACATATCATCGTAAATGATTAAAATCTCTAGAAATAGAAAATAAAACGTGTTTAAGTAACATGATTAAAATTCTCGCAGTTACTTAAGAATAAAATTATTAAAGATTTAAGAAACGTACGAGAAGCAACAGGCAAAACTTCGTGCGACTATTTAAATGTCTGTTGAATCTTGACTATAAAGGATGATTTTGAAAATCTGATAAGACTAAAAGACCTTTCCGATAAATGCTGGCAGATTTTCGAGACAGTCCAAGTTCTGTTCAAAATCATCGAAAACTCGTACAGTTGGATTTTTGTCGCCTAACTGTCGATGGTAACGCGATCCCGGAAACAGCGTGCAGTAAGAGAGCCAGCCATCCTGCCGGAATCGAATTCCATCAACTTGGAGAAGTATATCGGCGACGAAGAACCAACTCGAAACTTTTGCAAAGTCTCCCCTTGTCTCTCACTCCCTCCATTCGAGTCCCGCAATTGTCGCGAACTCATCCCACTCGTAAAAGTTTCTCGGCCGCGACTTTGCCGTCGCGCTGCGAAAAATATCAGCGGGGATTAGTTAACACCGTTGCAACAATTCTGACCGCAACAAGTAGTTAGCACGACACGCTTTGTCACGGAATTACATACGTAGCTCGGAAAATAAGATCTACGTTCTCTTGTTATACGTTGTTATCGCGATTGGAAGACTTTATTTTTTAAAATCTTCAAGTGTAAAAGAAATGTGTTAAGAATTTTTCGTGTGCACAGAATGTTTTAGAATTATCTAGATAGAAATGAGAATTCCTTTTTTTCTTTTTGTTCGTATAGCGATCTGGCAAATATATTAAAAAAGAAAAAAACGATTTTATCATTTTAAGATTGAGATGAACCAGTGATGTAATCAGTTATGTTGTCTGTCATAACCGTTTAAGAAAGACACGCATTAATATATCGCAAAAATTGGTGATCTTTTGCCCTTTACGGACACATCGCATGGAGAGAATTTTAAAAAAGTAGCCGGGATTACTTCAGCATAGTCTTAAATAAATCGAAACCCATGGGTTGACATGCGAAAAAAGTGACCCCCGAAACTTTCGACCCTCCCACGGATTTTATCCCCTAGAAATCTCTTATTCCTCGCATCGCATCGCAAACTCCCAGCACGAGGGATGTCAGATGCAGAGATGGTGTCCTAGCTACAATGCATGTGAGAAAGAAAGAGGAAAAGATAAGAGGAAAGAAGGGAAGAGAAGCAAGGATAAAGACAACGGAAGTTTCCTTAAGCGGGTAGCGGTCTGCGGTAAAAAGCTGTATTGTAAAATTGAAAGTAAGCAACGTGAAAACTTTCCTGCGGACGGCAAATCTCCCGAATTCAGTCGCCAAACCAGAATACCTGTGTGCGCAACAATAAATAAAGATTAGCATTCAAAATTCGAGAAAATAATTGTCCCCTAGGTCGGTAGGTGTAGAAAATAATGTATCAGTAATGATTTTCACATGGGATCCATACAATATGATGGAATCGCGAAGTGTTTTCGCGTACTCTATTTACGTTCCAATATTTTTCTATATATTTTACTCGTACGCGGATTACCCGAAATGTTTTATTGCTACGGCCTGAAAGCAAACCGATGTTTTTCATTTCGCAGTATCGAGCAATTTATTATCATTTGTTATTTTGTGTGATATACAGTTACACGCTTCATATTTATGTGCGAGAGCAATAAAAATTTTCTTGATAATTGTGCTCGTGCCAACATTTCTTTCTGCAATTAAATTTACTCTTAAAAGACACAAACTTTTTTCTGTCTTATAATCTATACTACATTGACGATAGTGTAGATATTAGTATAGAAATTTATCTATCTTAACCATTACGCGTTTACGCGCATTCTTATTCTAACGAAACTCAGGATAATAAAGTGATCTTTCTTTCCATATTCTGTTTAACTTTCTGTCCACGTTTACATGGAAACGTTTGCATCCATGTACGGAGTTGAGTGCACGCAATTGTTACGTAGTCACGTGAATGCGAGAATTTGTAATGCACGGTTAACATACTGCTGACGTATCCATCGTCAACCAGCCCCGTGGGACGAAGCTCATGCGAAGTCTTCGATGAACGTGCTTCCCCGTGGTTGTCTAAGCATTTCTCCTTCTCGAGCAATCGTTACCAAGTACATACACACACACACACACACACATGCACATTCATCAAGGCTCACGCGATCGAAGACACCGTTGAATGCAAAAGATGAAGGTAAAGGGAGCGTATTCGAGACAGTGTCAAAATTTCATCTTCCCCATCATCTGCAACAACACCCCGGCGCAAATTCTCTACCCTCTCTTCGATAGCCCCGAGGCGGCTGCTCGACACTACTTCACTACCTAGAAAAATGTCAATTTTCGAACGTGACAGTTTTCCGATTTACTAGTAGGGTGGGCTGTGGCGCTAAACGGTTTCCGCGGGGCGGAAATCGAGTGCTCGCGCGACACTTCGTTTCGTCTCGCGGATGGACGAACTGGACGGTCTCGGTGGGAACTGTCGCGCAGGGGACAGTTGGTCTTGCCTCTTTGAAGATGAAAGATCACGCCCATTTATGGTACAGTAAAAGATAAGATCTCGACATCGTCTCCGGACAATGAAGTAAGTTTCTGGCGGAGAGATACGCAATTTAGTTTATTGCAACTGTTATGATATAAGCATGTAGTAACACTGGGTATGTATTATCAAAACAGTGTTGCAAGATATGAGATAAGTATAATTACACAATTATCTTTGCATTGCATACTCCAAATTTACTTCGACAGATAATTATTTCTTTTAAATTATATTCTTTATACAATAAACACGTGTATTTCGTGACATTACAAACAAGATAAAGATTTGATCTCTTAAATTTGTAAAATTCTATTTTTGACAATTTCGAGAGTCTAACATTTTTATTTTTAAATTATATTTTTTATACAACAAACACGTGTATTTCGTAACATTAAAAACAAAATAAAGATTTGATCTCTTAAATTTATTTTTCCCAGAATGCTTGTATTACATATATATACACAAGGTGTCTATAATGTTTTCTCTAAAGCCCTTATATTTCAAAAATGAATTAAAATTGTGAAAAACCTCGAAATACGTAATCATTTTGAAAGGCTATTCTTTTAAGAAGGTTGGAGGGGCAATAGAATGGCTCCTCGAAATAATCAGACACGTATTTCATGATTTTGAATCGTTTTCGAAATACGGGAAACCAGACTTTATAGACATCCTGTATATCTTTTCTTAAAGATAAACTCTTTAAACTTTTTACTCAAAATAAAGCTTGCACAGCTCTCATTTTGAAGAGAAAGAGAGAGAGAGATGATGTGTGTGTATAAGCGAGCGGAAGGGTGTACTTAAACGTTGAGTACCTCGGATACACGCTCGCTTAATTACACCACTATACCTTAATATCGTCCTGTAATTCTGTAATTTTGACTTTCGTGCACACAGCAACTAGACGGAAATGTACAGATCTGCTTCTATCAGCATATGTTGTTGTTGGAAAAAACGTCTTAATTTTTATTAAATTATCTTGTTTATATATATAAGAAATTATTTATCGTATTTAATCAATTACAAATTATCATACAATACATTTAATACAGTAATTATCAATGCAATAGATATCTTGATTTTATTAGTTTTGTTCACATGTTAAATATTTAACGAAAATTTCTTTGAAAAATTCTAAAAGATAAAAATTTTACACCAAACCTTTAACACATTTATAATTGATACAATTATGCGTTTGCATAATTAATTATTGATCATGTGGTCGCGGTGTACACATATTGCATTATATTTCGACCAGAGATTTATTTACTTCCTGCGGCGAGCACGGTGCGACGGGACATGATTTATTTCGTTCATGTTACGCGACGTGTATTTCCTATCAGATAAGTTCTCGCAATCTTTAAGCGGTGAGCACGGAATCACTTTTTCACACTTATTGCCTTATCGAACTTCAGATGCCCTTGGCTGAGGAATGCAAATCAGCAGGGCTTAACTTAGATGAACCCTGTCGTCCAAGGAAAAAGAGGCATAGAGGAGGGTGGACGGGAGGGGAGGGACGCGAGATGGAGTAGAGATCGTGGGAGAAAGTCAGAAGTTTCGGATTACCAAGTGCAAGCCTCCTCCTTAGAATCCAAATGTCGTGGACGGGTTAGTTTGACTTTCAATGGATTGCCAATCGGTGCAAATGCGGCGCACCGTTGGAATACGATGGCACGTGCGCGGCTCGATATCCGGATGCAAAATACAGCCAGCTGCCGTCTAATTGGATCAATTCTCTGATTGTGAACGTCCTTCATTAAAATAATTCGCTACGTAATCGTGTGGCAAAGCCGAACATATCACTCTCATAAAATGTAAAAAAGATGTTAAAAAAATCTATTAGTCGCGTATATATATTATTAAAATAAAAATTGATTTTATTCCCGCGAGTACATCTTCTATTTTTCATCAATAATTATTATTAATTGTTATTTTAACTCTGTAGCGGTTGTGTTGCAATGTTTATTTTCCACGCGGAAATATCAGGAATCTATTATATTCGGAATCTATACAGTTTAATTACATTTAAAAATTGAACATGGAATATACGTAGCATCGATCACTGAAATATAGTGCTTCTTGTCATCAAAGAAGCTAGACGCAAATAAAATCAAAATTTAAAAAAAAAAATAAAAAAATATCGCTAAATTCTTCACTTAGTATTTTTGAGTAAAATAAGTAAAAAAATGTTTGTAATATCAATAAGACGATGCGAGGCCTCTGGAGGATTAATCAAATCAATCATTTTGCACTTTTATCAGGCAATTTGATCTTTTAAGAAGGAGAAATTGTATTTCGAGTAAAAAGTGTGCGACAAGTTAAAACAGATGGTGCGAAGTTGAGAAAGCTCGCGGTTATACTTCGCTTATTGCTGTGCTATTAATAAAGAAGAAACTGTACGCTAGGAGCCATGTATTCACGAATACAAAGCACCCCACCGCGACGTATGTCCGTCCATCCTGCGGGATACCTTGGGTACGATTTTCCGTCGGGATACGAAGAGGAGTTTGAAGGTTCCTCTCGGTTTTCCCGGCTCCGACAGGCTACGTCCTGCATCACAATACTTCTCCAATTTCCTGAGCAGAAGTTACGGGACACGTTCCATCATGACGTCACGGGAACAAAGCTCTTTCTCTCTCCCCCGCCGTCTTGCTCGCTTTTCGCTCCCGCAAGCCCTCAAGACCGTTCTCCTTGTATAGCTGGTTGCTCCTTTCCTCCTTACACCCAGCGGAACGAGAAGGGACGGTAGTGGGGATAAATAACCATTCGGGGTAAACTAAGTTTGCGCGCGCCGCACCGCGACGAGAGAACGTCTAAAGATCGCAAACGCGGTGACGGCGACTTTCGTTCGACGCCGTTCGATCGTTAGCCGTGGAGAATCGATTCGTCTTGCTTTCAGTGCGTCTGCCAAGTTCCTGTCGCGATGGTTCGGATATGCAAAAATAATGGGCAGGTCTGCTCATTATGTTTTCGTTACGG
>QKQZ01043886.1:0-14221 GCA_003595255.1 Solenopsis fugax | reverse complement strand
ATGGCTGACGGGGACGTGAGCACGGGGGCCAACGGCCAGCCCCATGAATATCTTTCGATAGATTGCACATCATCCTCGTTGCGCCCCCGATGCGCGGTGCGCCGATCCGAGGGGTGATCCATCGGGGCAGGAGACACCACGAGGGTGGACGGCCGATGCGTAGCCACGCGTCCACTGCGGTTAACTTCCCGCCCTATCCCTTTCTCATAGAGCGACTGGGAAACGAAGGGGGAACGAAGGGGGAACGAGGAGGGGGCACGAAAGACGCGAGAAATCATTGTTATAAGTCGCAGATTACGGAGTAAATGCGGAAAAATTTAATAGGTCGATCGAATTACGTCACGTTTGTACAACCCCGAAATAATGAGCATTACAAGATTAATCTCGACGAGAGTATTCCTTCTGCCTGTTTCTGCGCTTCTCAAAGGAACGAGCGCTATCGTTACGCATCTATAAATGTACTTTGAGTGCGCTCCGTTTCACGTATGATGCGCATGAGGCTTTATTTATCCTTGTTCAATCTCTAAGTAGATAGGTGGGATGGCTACAGCACCTCAGGCAATGAAGAAATACAAGTTTAAGAAACTTTGGAAAAGAAAAATAGAAAATACCGTCCACGAGTCTTAAAGTTTTTTTTTTACATACATAAAATTTTTTTATCTCCTAAGGGTTTAATTAATGTAAATTTAAATATAACATAATATACTAATGAAAAAGGTGACAATAATATTATAATATTTCTCTGGAGCTGTCAGCACCTACCAACTTAAAGGTTAATATTCAATGAACAATAAGAATAAGTGATGCATCATGCGTATCATGCATTAAACGGAACGCACCCTTTACTTACTTATCGCGTCATGTGAGAGACGCACGAAGAGTTTCAGGTGAAACTTGTCCTAGGCAATCACCAGACAGTGAGAAAGAGAGAGAGAGAGAGAGAGAAGACTCTCGGTGCCTCTCTATCTGTCGAAGAGTTACGCTGCTTAAATTACCGGGGGCTTCCCTACGAGTTTCTTTTTTCCTTTTCTCACCTCCATTTTAAAAGAGCGGATTCACCTCCCCCTCCCGTCCTTCACGCCTGACCGAAGTAGGTTCATCCTTCTTCTCGCCACGTCTGTCACACACCGCGTCGTGGCGCGGAGTTTTCGGACTGATTAGCATTTTTTTCCTTCTTCACGCTTCCACCGTGACCCGATGACGCCCGTGGCCGGACAATGAGGCTACTTATTTATTTAAATACCGGGTATCCTGTCCTTTCACGCGAAGATTTATGCACGCCGTCGAGCTAATTGCCGGCCCATTATCCGGATAATGATATTCCGTCGCGTAACGACGACGCATCGTCGGCGTCCTGGTCCTCCCCCTCTCGCCGCCCTTCTTGCCCCGTCCACTCTCCTTCGTCGTCTTCCTCTTCTTCATGCACTACCGTCACCTCCGTCTCTTCGTCTCTCTCCTCCTCCTCCTCCGCCTACTCTTCTTCCATCGGGACCGACAAAAGACGCATCGTTGACGGAATATTCGATCGCGATAATAAGCGAGAACGCGAGATAGCAGCTCCAACTTCGTGGCCGCGGAGGACGCTCGGGAATACGTATGCGCGGCCTCAACGGCGCGAATTGTCTGACGAACACAGATGACGAAAGACGCTAATTTGTCGTCTCTCCTTGGACACGTGTCGGTCACATATATTCATTAATGTCAACCTACAATCGCTCGTAAAATATACGAATCGTAGCTCTTTCTTAAAACGTATTCATGTTTATATAATCTTTTCTGGTTTCCACATTAAATATATAGCTGTCTGTAATTAAACAATCTTGGAACACTTGAACAGTTACTACTCATCGTGGTAGGTAATTATACTTGTTTTCAAGACCTCCGGCTTAAATTGATGCATCGATATAACCGTGTAATTTTGCGAATTTCGAATCAGGGGAGTGCATTTAAATTGCCGGAGATGCTATTATTGGTCCGGCAGTGAAATCGACGAATTCTTGCCTCATCGAAATTCAAATTTAACGTCGGATTAATATTAAACCGTAGTTTTCACGGTAGCAGTCACGAACTTTCCCGCGGAAAAACGTCGGGCTGGATAAGGCAACGATATGCGAGGTTGATTAGCATTTCGTATTAAAAAAAAAAAAAAAAACCGGCAGGTCGAGTTTTCCCGTAACCATAAGAACGGAGTAAAAGGAGAATCCTATTTAAAAAGTTTGATTAAGAGAGCCGGCGCGCCATTATTCTCATGCTAATTATGCGCCCGGAGACGCACTGCAAAATATGTCAAAGTGAGAAAACGCTGTCTTGACTCTCTGCATTGCCCAACGCGCGCGTCCCACACCTCTCTCTCTCTCTCTCTCTCTCTCTCTCTCTCTCTCTCTCTCCCTAATGAAAATATACACCTTATTTTTCCTCCCTCTGCAACTCAATATTTCTTAAATATACACAGAAAAAAAATTAGTATCAAATCAATAATTTATTGTTTCATATATAAGCAAGAATAAAAAATCTCCTTGGAAGTATTTATAATCACAAAGAGACATAATTTGTTAACGTAAAGAAATTTTGTTTCTTCATGCAAGCAAATTATGTCTGATCAAGATTATTAAATTCTTCCAAGAAGATTTTAAATTCTTGCTTATATATGAAACAATGAATTGTTGATTTGATAGTCATTTTTTTCTGTGTGGTGCTAAATAAATTGATAATAAAATTTCATTAAAAGAAATTACACAAATTGTCTAATAAATCATTTAAAAAAAATACTTGGTTCTGAGAAATTGTATAATAAAGAAAATTGTATAATAAAGAAAACTATTGCTGATGGAATATGAAAATAGCGTGATACAGCTACGACTATTTTTTAGTCCCATCTGCAAAATCATATGCGTCAGTCCTCGACTAAAATCCACATTTCCTACGGTGATATCGTGCGTGATACGGAAATGGGGTCGCACAGAGTTCCCCCGAGTTCTTATTCTAGATTTTTAGGGAAGTAGAACCTTGAGCGTTCAGTCAGATAAACACACACGGGCGCCTTTATCTAGACTTCCTTTGTATACGTAAAGAGTGCTTTTTAACAAGAAGTAGCCGACTTGTTTTTTATAATTTCACCGCCCTGTGTTGGCAAAGCATTAAATAATTTACTTATATTTTACTTATAAAAAAATCTCGAGTCACCGGAAATGAAATTTAACTTTCCTAATTGCACTCCGTTGCAAAAGTTTTGATAAAGAAAAATTGAAAGAAACTTTAAAGAATGTTTTGCTCCAGTTATGGACAATATTGATTTCCGGGATCAGGAAGAGACTGGATGTCATGGCTAACTACAAATAGCTCGAACGAAATGTCGTGGCAATGACGTTACAAATGACATCTGCTGGTCCTAAGATAAATCCGCGCAAGAGCGAAACGATTGTCGACTACATGTATCGTATGCATAAGTCACTTCGTCCGCCTTTCCTCTCATTTAATATATCCTCGCAGAAGATATAAATCACGCGCCACATACATCATCGTACCGCCGCGCGGAGGGTAGCGACATCGAGTAAAAAGTAACTGAGAACCCGGGCGAGCGACAAACCGACGATTTATCCAGTTATACGAGGGAGGGTTATCCATTTTTTTTTCCCCTCCATTTTGTACTTCTCGCTCATCATCTCTCATCCGTGTCGCAACTTTGTCGTCCGCGATTTGCCCCGTGAATTTATTATTTCTACTTAAAATATCACGGGAAGGAAGATACGTTGATTTTTAATGTGTGACAAAATTAGGAATACACGATTGAGACGTATCATTGTAACAAACTGTTTGTCGCGGACTATTAAAGTCCGGGACAATCTGATAATAATGCACTTCGTATCAACGTTTTAGAATTTCAGGAGAGCTTCCTGTCGCAGGAGTCTTTTTTTAGAGCCGCCACCGATTTATCCGGGACGATATTTAATTGATATATAATAAAAAATACCGCATGATTGATAGAATAATTCGGAGGGAACACATGAGTCCCACCTTATTCGGTAACTCTCGTCATAGCGCCATTCGTTATCAGCATTTCTGCTCTTTGTTGCCTATATTTACTTTTTATTCGCACCACTCTTCATCATCGGAGCTATTCCGAGGACAGTTCGACCTCTCGACACAAAATTCTATCTATTTAAACTAACGTGTCACATCCGATAAAGATTGTCAAGCGTTGGCGTCAATTATTTCACTGCAATGCGCACCGCTTCCGCGCGAGTTAGGCAAGCGTTACTTCATAAACAGGTACCGCACGTTCGACGAATTATTATTTCATTCATTCCTCACGAAAGCTCATGCAACTGCGATACCGTCGAAAATACGTATCGCGCTTGCCTCGTATAAGGTTAAATAATCTTACATTCTTTTCTGCAATGTTCACGTTGGCACTAATGGTGGATCCAGACACGAAGATAACCCGTAAATCTCTTGGAATTCTTGAAGAGAATACCCGTGGAAAGTATAATTCTTAAAAGCATAATTCCTTTTTCACAAATAGAATTGAGGTCAATTAGCCGAGCAAATAAAGATGGATTTTATAAAATTAATTTTATAAAAGTATTATGTATATTGAAATATTTCAAATATATATTACAAATAAGAAAACGAAACATTTCGACTTTAAAATTGGAGATATTCGACCGTTCNTTGAAATAAGAACGCCTTGTACGGTCAAGCTGGATCTTAGTGCTTTTTATAAATTTTACTTGTGTGATTTTTATATACCTTTTTTCAAATTCAACCGACTACGCGCCGAATTACTTTTCCGGTCATAACGCAGCTCTAAGTTGAACATGAACAGGTAATATCACATTTATTAAATTAGAAATAATTTAATAATTAACGATGCTAACTTGCATCTTGATATTAGATCCCTTGTCCCCCCTGAAAAAATTTCGACTTTACTTAATGTTTTTGAATCGTATAACATTAAACATTCGACTAAAATAAATTTAATTCCTACAAATTATAACATAATTGAGAGTGTGGTTTGAATTCCGTTTCGGTCAAGTAAAAATAAAAATTGTATAAAAATTTTGATCTGTGATTAAATTACAATTTTCTAACCTATTACTCGTTTGGAGGCGAGAATATGTTTTATCCAACATCATGTGTCAAAAGTTAAAAGTCGAATCATGTAAACGTTCTATTTATATTAAAATTCCGCAATATAGATAATCTTAAAAACTAAATGGAATCAAACTTAATTTCCAAGATGTAAAATTTTATCTGGCTCGTTGAAAAAAATCGTGTGCAAATATATGGATTATGTCGTCAGAATTGCCTAACATATCTTTGTACTTCCTATCTATATAAAATCCTGTGTTCGACTAATGTAAAATTATAAAAGATCGATGCGCTACTTGTGTATAAGTGTGATGGTAAATGTAAAAACATAAATGTATGATGAGAAAAGGAGATATCGGAAAGTTCTTTTAATATATCAAAATAATCGCTGTCAAGTAGTTCAGTGTCTTTAATTAAATTGATGCTATTCTTTTGTTTTTCGTGTCTTTTTTAACATCTTCGATATGAGTCTTTGTGGAAAACTTTTTCACTATCTAAAGATTTGGTGTTATCCCAATCAAACCTATAATTTCGATATGTTCAGTGATTACTAAATGCCTCGACGAATCTAATCTTATGTTCTTTCTGTGTTCTTTAATTCTAATGCTTAATTGTCTTTTTGTTTGACGAATATATGTCGCATCGCAGCCTTTACAGCATATTTTATACATTACATTATTGTTAGTACTAGTGTTGTTCTTGTCTTTATGCACTTTTACATATTGATTTAATTTATTTAAACATTGTTATCTTATTATAAATTTGGATTTTTTAATCGTTGATGTCACCATTTTTTAGATGTTTTTGATACATGGAAAAACAATAGGGTCATTGCACCAGTAAATACCTATTTCAGAAAAGTATTAAAATAATTGCGAATTAATGTATTTTTTATTTGATCTAATTTTCATAAAGATTTTATTAAAATATCATTTTTTATTTAAAAATGTAATTACATTAAAATTTCATTTATATGTCCATTGGTGCAGGGACCTTAATTATTTTTTGTTGTGCTGCATTAAAATAGGTACTTCAGCTAAACACCTTTGTCAACCTTTCCAAGTCTCTCGGAAAAATCAACGGAATGATTCGTTTCGAATAATCAAAAACAATGGATAATAGTATCTCCCGTCGAGTTCACTGTCCCCATAAACACGGGATCCTTCACCATTACCGATGCCTGTTGCACACCGCCGGTGCACCCTACGGACTCGTACAATCTCCAATTTCCCGAGGATCAGAAGTCAAGGCCGCCGATTCTCACGAACGAAGGATCGCGCGCTGTTTCCCTCTCTCTCCCTCCCTTTCACCATCAGAAACGGGCGCGATAGCGCTTTATTGGAGCACTGTATACGGTCGACGAGAAGATTCTCACGCGGTTCGCGGTCCTGCGGTTGGTCGATTCCGACGCGAGGTCGGAAAAGAGGCAGAGACAGAAAGATTAAAAGAGAGAGAAAGAGAGAGAGAGAGCGCGCGAGGGAAGAGATTAATCGCTGACGAATGCATCTAACGATCCAGTAATCATGTATCATTGCGTAAGTCTACTGGACTAACAATATCGGATCCATGAACAAGACAATAAAGGGAAAACGAGGGGGAATAGCGGGCGGAATGAGCGACACGAGCGGGAATGCGGGAAGATTGTTGTCGCGGAAACAAGAAGTCACCGCGCGCTTTTGCGCGCGGACACCCGGTATTACCGTTGATCGGGCTCCCTCATTACTGGTATGCGCTGCGTACGTATCCATTCGCCGCTCGTCCATTGTTCGCCGATCCGCCGGGGAGCATTGTGCCCCGCGGCGAAGGGGCGGGTAATAACGCGGCGCCTTGTTCGTCGATTAGGCGACACAATCGCCGCGCCGGGCTTTTCTTTAATTGGATTACGGTTCACGACGAGTGCGCCCGGTTGCCTCGCGCGCGATCGTTGAAAAATGACCGCGAGAAGAGAGAGAGACCCACAAATCCCCGTGAGAAGTCGCGGATACTCTGCGGATCAGACGTTTTGTCGGATTACAAGCGAAGACGGCGACCGTAGCTTCACTTTCGATGGGACGAAGGTCCTTTGAGGCGTTCACGCTAGATCTGTAAATCGCCTTGAAGAACTCGAGGGATGAAATCGACGTGGATGAGACTATTGATCAGTGGAAACGAAAGCTTTAAAAGAAAAAAAAAAAAAATGTAATATTGAAAGTTCTGATTTATAAAATAACACTTGACTCTCAAGTCTCAAGTCAGATTAAACGTTGGAAAAAATGTTTGGAATTATAAGTGCATATTCGAAATCATACTACAGTTTGGTAAGCATCTTATCACGCCTTATCAACGATCTTAAGAGACGTCTTATATCAGGGAGACTGAAGTTCGAGTGACAGAGGGCAGTTATCGCCGGAGCACGTTGTAACGTTTGGTTGTTCGTAAGCATGGCTGGAATGAGCGAGGTTGCGAGAGAGGAATGAATATAGAGTGCAGACTGTAATAAGACAGAGAGGGAATCGCGCGGTTCGGGCAAGATAGAAGAAATGGGTTAGAAGGAGAGAGGAAGGTATGGAAGAGAGGAGGCCGGTCAAGAGAACGGCGTGGAACGGAGATGGAGAAGAGTCCGAGGAAGAGGGACCGAGGAAATGAGAGAAAGAGGGACAGAAAAGAGAGAGAGAGAGAGAGAGAGAGAGAGAGAAGGGAGTAGAGAGAGAAACGGAGAGGGACGGTGACTTGGGCAGTGCGTATCGATCTGGCCGTGTTACGTGCGTGCCGGAGGTTGGGGTCCTAGGCACGGACCAATCGGAGGGCCACCGCTCTCTCTCTCCCTCTTCCTCCGTTACTCTCGCTCTCGCTCTCCTTCTCTACCTCTCTCCTTATCCCTCTCACCCATCTACATTGCCGCTCATCCTCCCACTCGCTTCTTCCTGCAGCTTCCCGTTTCTATCTCGACACGCACAGATCCGCACGCAGCAGGTATGCACGCACGCACGTATGCGCGTACACGCACCGTACACACACGCACACCATGCCACGACCACCTTCCATATATACGTATATACCTGCCTGCCTGATTACGACGGCTGATATCGCTATGCGGCCATTTCGGTACAATGAAATGGCGGATGACCGCGGGGGCCACATTGCCGATGTCGGAATCGGCCGATCGAATGATCACGCGTCGCCTATATATTCACGTCGCTAATTTAAAAAGCTCCCGATGAATAATTCTGCGATACGCGATACCGAAAAATTAATAGATTTTTTTGTTCTCTCATTTTCATTAGAGTTTCAGTACGCGCGCACAGCTCAAGTTTGAGTGTAAAGATGACTTTAAATGAAGAGAAAACTGAGAATGAACACTTTATAGTAAGAATTTAGATTGCATTAGATTATAGCTTAGAATAAGTTGCAATATATTGGTATAAACGTCAAGGGACACATAGAAATCTCAGTATTACGCATTTAAGGCGAGATTTCAAATGTACAAGTGGTGACAGCAGTCAACAATAGCTATATGCAAACAACAGCAGAAATAATTTCCTAAATTGTTCGCTGAAGTGAAAGTGCCTCCTTTCAAAATGTCAGGCAAACAGACGACGGAGTGTGTCACGACTAGCCAGGCATGTTTCATATATTTACCTGCTTGATTACACGGCCCGATAGGACGGAGCAGCGACGTCGACACAATGAAATGGCGGACGGCCACGGTGATCGTCGAGACGTAAGCTACCGGATATCGCCGGGACAGCACGGTATCCGGATGCAAGGTCACTCGCGGAATCGATACGTTAATATAATCCACGTGCTCGCGACACCGTACGGCCTACTTTATATACAAGAAAGCGCGAAACAAACCAACGTGGTAAGTAATATGGCGACGCAGCGCCATATAATTTCCGGCAAGATCGATACGTTCGCACGTTGCACGTGTAAGGTCCGCTTTATGCAGGAAAAGAAATTGATAACAGTCATTATCTTTTGAATAAAAAATGCTATCCAAGCTAATAAATAATCGCGATTCGCCAATATATATAATCGTGAAATCTGATTTATTTTAAAATATTAAGAGAAGAGTAATTAATACTCGCCAGCCAATTAGCGCATTATTAAAAAAGCACAACCAATATTAAGGGGATCCTAAATCAAATTATCGGCATTTTTTTCATTTTAAGATACCTTTAAATTGGCTTTATGAGGGACGGGGGAATTGCAAAATTCTTTTACACGATTAAAATGCGCACAAAAATGAAGACAACAAAGGGCGATTTCGTGCTAATATCTATTAAAAAATTTTTAATAGATTAATATATATTATAACATATCCTCCGCATATTATAACCTATTAACTTAGACAATTTTCAATTGTTTATTATTAGATAAGCAAAAAAAATTGGCTCCTCTTCCTTAAAAAAAAATTTTTTTTAGGACTTGGTCAAGTGACATCGTATTTCTTCAGCCGTGTTTCGTACAATGACAGGTGAAAGTTGAACAGAGTCACCTGTGACCTAAGTAGTCGAGCGAAGTTTTCTTTGCCAAAATAAAGATGTTTTTTTGCTATTTTTAGTTTTTACTCTGATAGTGTGAGTTAAAAATTATTTTTATCATAATAGATGTAAAAATTCAAAACAAATCCTTATTCAAGAGCGTTCTGCACAGAAAATTATATGCTTTATGCGAGCGATCATAAGATTTATTTTCCAAGAAGCTTTCTGATAATGAAACTGACGGCGAAGATGAACAAGATGATGGAGAAAGATGCCGAGGAAGGTTTAAGTTTTATGCAAGCTCACTTGAACATGGATAGTTAATCTGAAATCGACTATGCGTGAAATCTTACAACTTTATAAGTTTTGATAAAATAAAAAAAAAACAATGTGCCTTTTGCGCTTGGAAATGCGATAAAAAATTTTGTATTGCTGTGCTTCATGCGAAAAGCAGTTTGCGAGGAGCAAACACATCACACGCATTGCACTAAAGAATGTGTGTCCAAATTTAAGGCAGAATCGGAAAATGCATTGTTACAATAAAAAGTTGCAACAACTTTCTTATACATACATAAAAAAATCTTATTAGCTTCAAATGATTCAAAATAGTGCATATAAAAAAATTATTTGGTAACTTAAAAATTAGATTAGTACATGCGTCTTACTTTCACTAAAGAATAAGCAGTATCATCACACTTGTAATAATGCATTATAAATATATTTCTTCAAACTATTTTTAAGTTATTATTTCTAAAATATTCTGATTTTCCATTTTTTTATTACCTTCTTTCCTATTTTTTATAAACCAAAATTACTAATTTTCAAGTTAATAAATAATTATATTTTTTTTAAGCAAGCACCATTATACAATTTTTTCTTGTAAGTACTAACTTTGGACCGTTTGAAGCTAAAAGAATTTTTTCATGTATAAACGTAAAAAACAGTTATAAACTTTTTATTGCAACAATGTATTTTACAGATTCTGCTGCACAAATTCAGACGTGTACCAAAAAAAAAAATAAAAAAATATTTCGGGCCACATAATTGTAAAATCGTATTCCTAACTATAAAAAGAATATACTAGAATTTTTTCAGATTTTTAAAACCAAAAACCCTTTGAAAAATATAATCGTTTACCGTGACCAAGTCGGACTAAGCACTAAAAAATAGAGTTAATATGTTGAAAAAAAGCGTTTCCGTTACTACCCTGAAATGCCCTTTGTAGTCATCATTTTTATTCGTATTTGAAATATGTAAAAGTGTGAAACTAAATTGATTAATTCAAAGACATCTTAAAATTAAAAAAATGACAGGACACTTTGAGCTTAGCTGGGCGTAAATGCTTAAAACAATAAAAAATTTGTCTCTAAATCTTGATATCGAAAACCTTCTGTTTAACAATACAAATATTACAATGCGAAATAAGAGATTTATTCAATATTAAGATTTAGAGACAAATTTTGTATTGTTTTAAGTATTTATAGCTAGGTTCGAAATATCCTTTTTAAGTGTCATTTTAATTTTATGAGCTTTATTTCTTATTATTAAAGATATCTTAAAATAAAAAAAATGTCGACAATATAACAACGTTATTTTAAAATGTATTGTGTCAATGAAAAATAACAGTATCGGAA
Source organism: Solenopsis fugax (assembly GCA_003595255.1). Classification (NCBI taxonomy): domain Eukaryota; kingdom Metazoa; phylum Arthropoda; class Insecta; order Hymenoptera; family Formicidae; genus Solenopsis; species Solenopsis fugax. Next base: position 3,033 of record QKQZ01043886.1, on the reverse strand, counting down.
TAAACTAAAGGTTTTGAGTTTAATGTTGATTCGGTAACTTAAATTGCCGATCGAAACTATCCAATTTAACTATAGTACTACAATCGACGAAATCTGATTGTAGTAGGTACATATGTTGGTTAACGGCTCGACCCGCAGCTAGTTCGAGGGGTATCTGGCCATTGTTTGTTAAATACCTATCCCATAACTATGCGAGATACAAGCCAACGCGCGACTCTGTTCATTGCAACGCCGATCGGGTCACTTTATTAACCCACGAGTGTTTTCACCCCGTGAAAAATCGCGCCGTTGTTCACGTAGCGAGTGCCGCGCCGATATTAATACGACACTAGCACGCGCGTGTTACTTTGCGCAGCCTAACAATGAATATTGTTTCGCGCCGAGATTTGTTTCCGGGACAATGCGATAGAAACCGCAAGAGTTCATGAATATTCTCGCGGGAAGCGATTTTTACCGGGAGAAAGAGAGGGAAAAGTTCGGGTGTGTTACCGAGAGTTAGAACTTTAGAAAGTTCCGGAAGTGATACGACAGGACCATCTCTCGGCGAACTATGTCTCTCCTTTGACGGATATGACGCGCCGGCAGAAAATCAGGACGGAAAAATATGCTAAATATCATTAACGATTTATGGGATTTTTCCGCTATTCACTTATCAGATTTGTTCCGTGCAATTTGGCACGGCATTTGATCCTCCGTAATCGGTTACTAATAAATCTTCGTCGCGCATGACACTAAATGTCACGTCATCCGGACGTCAGACATATCCAGAAAATATTTCACTAACCCATTCTTTGTTACATAACGATCCCGTGTTTTTAATTTATGTCATTTAATCGTTGCCAAGTGCTACTGATTGATCTATAAATTTATTCAACACACCGAGCATCTCCCGATACGCCTTGAGGATTAATCGTTTCTCTTTATTGTATCCCCCTCCCCTCCTAAACCCCTCAGGCGGGCGCTCTCTGTCTCATTTATCTCTATTTTCTTAGGGAAATAAGCCTCGCTCGTAAAATGGCGCAGATTGCGGGGAGAGAAAAGGAGATGCGACACTTCTACCGGGTGTCTCGATGAACCTCGTCGGGGGTGTTGGCGAGAATTCGGTCGGCCGTGAAGTCCCGGAAACGCGTATACCGGCGATTAACGAGGGAATTCGATGAAATCGTAAATTCGTTCGCGTTCGTGCCTCTCTCTCGTCCCCCTCTACCCCACCCCTCTGCTCGCTGTACGCGCGAATAAATGGCCGACTGTATTTTCGCGCACGCACACCACACAATTATACACGCCGCCGTACACAGGAGCGCGCGACAACACGGATGTACAGCGACGCTGAGAGAGAAAATATCTGGCATGGCGCGGCCAGCACCACCCGGGAGCAGTAAAATTTGCTAAACGATGTAAATAATGGATGGGAACAGTTGGACAGTTTTCAGTTATTTTCCTCGCGCGGGCATAATTCAACCGAAATTTATTGCCGCTGCTCAATTACGCAAAATATTGTCAAAAAACGTGGTGACCGCGGCAACCCTCTCCATTGTGCCATTTCGTTAAAAGCGCCGAGCACTCACATCGTCAGCCACGAGCTTGTTGTTGAGAGTTTCAATAGTACTAGTATTCGCGGATGCATTTCGTTTAATTGCCGTTAATTATCGTCTGCAACAATGCGACCTCGCAGCGGTCACTCTAAAGACATAGTCAAATGTACACTAACAACATATGTTTCCCTGTTAAATATACTCGCTCATTTGCCTTACTTTTTTCAACTTCAAAGAAAATATTAAAAAAGTTAATATTAACATTAGCTCCCCGCACATGTATACGACATATCCTATGCGACTTTTTACATTATTGTAACATTTTTATAATATAATTTGAAGACTAGGATTGAGATTAAAAAAACCATTAACTATCCAAAGTACTCATTTTTTGCGAATTTTTGCAATACAATTTTTAAAAAATTGTAATTACTTGAGAATAAAATATTTTTTATTCGGATCTTGTTTATCATTCTTATCAGACTCTAAGGTATTGATTATATTATGAGTCACAACATATACTTCCTGTTCAGAGATATAGCGAAAAACTCAAAAGTGGGGAGAAAGGTAACCAAAAATAAATATGGAGAGCTGAGTTAATGTTAAAAAATATTAAAAAGTATTGAAAAAGAAAAGATGAAAAAGTAAGAGAGAAAGAGAAACATTTTGGACGCTAGCTTGACAGGTTTTCGCGAAATCATCACGAGAATTCCGAAGAGCCGACGAGAAAAAAAAACTGCCGACAAACAAATCCACCCTGCATTTTTTATCGCACAACTTTAACGCAAAACTCATGGTGCGCGTAAAAAACGTAGTGCTCGAAAGAGAGATAGAGAGAGAGAGAGAATCGAATTCCGCAAATTTGTTATATATTTTCCAGCTTCGTCATTACATTGAATTTAAATGGATACCGCAATTTTCGCACATGCTCGACACACATTTCATTAAAAATCAACGTCTCGCGGACCAACGTGTTTCTTTCTCCTCCCATTCTTTTTCTTTTTCGTTCAATTGTACTTTGAAACTCGTGCTTGACGAGTTTTCACGTTGCTAGGGTAGCGTCGTGCCAAAGATTATTGTTTGTGATTTAAAGCCAATATACTCAAGAATCATAATTCTACCAATAATCTCCTTTTTCGAAGAAAGTATATCTTCGATAAATATAATCTGTCCTTGCGTTTCGCGATAACGTGGTGAATAAAAGCCGAACCACCTGAATTTGGTCAGTTACGCATTTTAACGGAATCAGACAGGTGTTAACGAACGAGAGGTGTTAAGAACGTTCTTTAAGTTTGGGTGAAGTAGAGGATAGGCGATGAAGGGTGAGTGTTGAAAAATATATAAAATTTCTATAATAAAACTTACAAAAATTGATACATATTTACACACTGTGTGTGCCAGAAATTTTTAACAATCCAAATGTAAAGAACAATTGACATCTACTTACAAGGAACCGATCCGAGGTGTCCACCTCCGATCTTGACGAGCTTTTAATATG
>QKQZ01043885.1:0-32385 GCA_003595255.1 Solenopsis fugax | reverse complement strand
CATATATGTATACACATATATATATATATATATGCGTACGCGAGCCGATGTGTGCACGCACCGAACTCGCGATCGCGACTTTCCAGTAAACGCGAACTCACACCCGCACGTAAGTCCGCTCGCCTCGCTCGCTCGCTCGCTCCAGCTCGCTCAACCCAACTGTCGCTCGCGACCTCTCCTCTCGTCCTCCTCCCGTCCTCGCGCGTCTGCTCTGCTCGCGGTGCGCTCTTGTCGTTCTGCCCCATACTGCCCGAATCGCGCGCGCATGAGGTTTGTTCGCGTTGCTCGAAATCCCTGTGAATTTTTGCACTTGAAACGAGATGAATATATATTCGAGCGTAGGAGAGAAGAGAAAGAGAGAGAAAGAGAGACAACGAAGATACCGAGTGCAAAAAGTGCGAGCAATGTGAACAGACCTGTGTGGATGTATACATCAATGTTTATATCGATGGTATATATATATATACATATACACACACACACACACACACACACACACACACACACACACACACACACACACACACTTGAAGCAGGGCTGTATTGTGCTTTGATCGGCCCACGGGCTAATCTCCACTGGAGATTCGCGAGAAAACATATCAGCGATAATATTAATATAATATAAAGTAATTAAAAATTGGAGATATTCGACCGTTAATATAATACATACAAATTGAAATAAGAACGCCCTCTACGGTCAAGCTGGATCTTAGTGCTTTTTATAAATTTTACTTGTGTGATTTTTATATACCTTTTTTCAAATTCAAACGACTACGCGCCGATATAAAGTAATTAATAGATATGTCTACTCGTATTTAACCGATATCCCCTTATCATTCGTAGCGTGCGCACGCTCAGTGTATACACAGGCGTACGGTACACGCATATACTCGCAGTTCGGGGCCATTCGGGGCTGTTGACAAGTCTAAACGTGCGGGGCGAGCTTGCGATTTTTTATTTTAAGGCACACGACGCGTGACATGTGCGTGCGCGGGGCGTCGCGCGCGCGCGAGGACGACACGGAACTGTCCGAAGATCCCGAAGACCGCCTCGCCACGGAACAGCTGGTCCGGGAGGAAGCGTGGCGAGGAGCACGGAGGACCGAGGACGTATAGTTGTTAGTTGTGCGCGCCGGGCGGCGAGCAACATGGAGAACGCGCTGAAACGTCGGACTGTCGCGTCATAAATCGCGAGCACAAGCTGCTGTCGTCGTAGTCGTCGTAATCGTTGTCGTTGCCGCACCGTTTAAATGACACGGCACGATGACGCGGTCGAAGATCCAGAAGCTGAAGTTCTTCATATTCCTGCTGATCTTCCTGCTGGCGCAGACAGCAGTTTGCGATGGAAGTTTCCGGGAAAAGAGGGACGCGCCGACGAACGTGAACGGGAAGAAGGCTGCCCCCATCGAGGATGAGAACGCGGATAGGACGAATGAAAGGCTCGGCGATAAGGACGGCCAGAGAAACGCGGCCGGGTCGCAGCTCGCTGATGCGAAGAGGCCGGCGATTGACGGCAACAGGACGCACGACGGCCTAACCTCGAAGCTGGACATCGCCGCCTCGAATAAAACTGCGCACAACTTGGACACGTCGAATGAGGTACGTTCGACAAGCCTCGATTCTATAAGCGGTGACCACGATTTCATTTTCCTAACGTTAATAAACTCAGCTGGTATCTCGCGATCCGAGATACATATATCTGTAAAGATAGCTTTATCTTCCTGGTATTTTACGTAGTAATGATTTTTATATTCTAAAATCTTTATAAAAAAGTTCTATAAAGTTCTTTACTACATATTTTTTAAAATTAGATTTTTTAAATATTTATGTTAAATGTGATCCCGTATAGGAAGACAAGAGATGAAGATGTAGAATAAAATTTTTCTACACAATAATGCTTTAAGCAGAGAAATTTATTTTGTATTTTTAACTCTTCTTCTCATGTGTAATTTCTCATGTATAATAAAAGTTTTTATTATAAACAATAAAAAGAACTTTTTGCTACCTAAAAGAACCTAAAACACGTTTCTTATATCTTAAATTTCTGAGAACAAGAATTGCTTTTGTTTTATTTTATATTTGCTCTAAATCAGGATCAAAGGAAGTACTTTTTTTGCATATGCAATGCTGCTACGATAAGTGCATTGTGAGGTACACAGCAAGTAGAAAAACCTTAATTATTAGCTTATTATATACGTGGAATAGTTTTTGTTATCATCTACTATCTACTTCATCAGTGTTCAAGGAAAAAAACTTTAGGATAACTTGTATTCTTGATTATACTAAAATAGTCTATTCTAAGTACATAATAATTGCTGCATAATTGCTAATAATAATACCAGTATATATATATTATGCTACATTGATGTATCAATTATAAATTAATATAATCAAATATGATTATATTAATAGAAATGATTATATTAATAGATATAATATTGATAGATATTAGTATTTTTTATGTTTATTGTTATAGACAGAATGTATTTGTAAAATTTCATACAATTCATATATGATGAAATTTTTGGCTACATATTTCTTAGGCTCTGCCTACAATAGATTATTATTAGATATTAGAAATAAGAATTAAAACTTTAGAATCAGCTTTCTTAATAAATATTAAATGTGACAAACAAGGATACGAATAAGATGTAAAATATAAATGTGCTCTACAAGATACACAACATAACTTATTATTTATCTATAGTATTCAGTGAGGAAATTAATTCTAAAATTTTAATTCCTATTCCTAATATTTAGTATTCCTCTATTATACGCAGAATCTTAGAAACATCCTGATGTAAGTTCTAATCTGTAAGCAGTGCCTCATATATTGCACATAAAATTGAATCGGTCATTAAATAAACTATAAACAAATATAGATCATTTTTTGTCAAAATCGAGATATTAGGAGATTCAGAGGGAGGAATTTCCTCGAAAAATTACTTGTGTAGTTTCGTCAAATGACCTATCTCATTGTATTGCTACTTCGATTTATTTTCATGTCATGTCTTGTTATTGATTTGGGCATTTAACTCAACAGTCCAGCGAAGGCCACACGTCCTTCAACACTGGTGCTCTTGTACGTGGTTTCTTAGTCTTCGTGGGACTAAGCATCCTTGTCATGGCCTACATCGTGTTCCGTAGCTTTAGGTGCGTTTTAACAGATAACAGTATCACAGATATCTGGTGTATAATGGATTAATAATTTAATGGTCTTGTGTTACTTGCGGCAGGTTAAGTAAGACACGCGCCCAATTGGTTCGAAAATACGGTGTCCTCACGCACAGGCAGGACGTTGAGATGCGACCGCTGCCACTGGAGGAGGAGGACGACGAGGACACAACTGTTTTTGATGCGAGTAACGTTGTGACGATCAACGCTCAGCATCAGAACGCATAGACGTGTATAGTGAAACACAATGTCGTGTTATTATATATATATATACATCATCCTTGTAATGTTCTCGACATTATGTGATTTTAATAACATCCGACTAACTTTATCGCGATCTCTTGAAGGTAGGTATACAAGAGGACTATCAATTGCGAGACAGATTAAGACATTTTTCAACGATCTTAAAAAGTTATTTGCTTTGCGCGAGATTATTAACATCAAATATGCATCCATGATGCACTTATCATTAACGTATTGTGCTTGTTAGCGATAGATGTACTTTTTCTAAAAAAAAACAAGCAAAAACAAAAAAAAAACAAAATATTTCTACCAACACTCTCCACCCTGTTAATATTGCTATGTGATAACACAAAATTTTAGATATATATCAACTGCGAGCTAATAAGTAAATAATGGGTGGTTGTATCTCTACTCTTATACAGATTATATTTTAATTATAATCTACGTTGTTATAATTAAAATTATACAAAAAGATTGTCTATATTTTATTTAATTCTACACATTTTTAATAAAATTTGTGCATACAAAATTTTATTCCAAATATGTATGAAAATAATTTTGAGATATATATTGAAGAAATATAAATATAAAAACGAATGTTACTAAAATTAATTAAATATGTTGTTAATTAGATACATGTGTGTATATACACAAACTGTGAACGAAAAAAGATCACATTAAAATATATATATAAAGTACTATCAATAATACTATTTTAATAATATATATCATTATTTTATTAAAATGGCAATCATATTTAATAATTTTCTATAACAATGCAAAAGATTAATTACGTATTTTTTACTATCATAAATATCCATTCTCAATTGCATGAACAATTACGTCTGCTAATCTTCGCCTCCCACTTGATGTTTCAATATTAGATAATGTCCAAACATCAGCAATATTTACTGCCTCATGGCCCTTGATAATAGCATCTAAATCAAATGACTGAGATGGATCCAATAAACAAAATGGAATAGATTCAATAGAGAATATTAATCCAAGCTTGAAGTTCTCTTTCACCTACAATTGATATCATTATTAGTTACAATTCCCTTTTAAAATTGTGAACACAAAATAAATATTTTACATCTTTCATAAATAAATCCCACGGATAAATCTTTTCCGGCTCAGATCCAAGAGATTTAATGGCGTTGCTCAATTCAGAATGATAAATCTTCAATATATCATCAAAATACTGATCTCGAAATGCTTTCAAGGTGCAAGAATAAATTAAAAGTGACAAATCCGTGATAGGACTAGCGTAACGTGCAAGCTGAAAATCCAACAATAGTGCCTCTTTTTTATTTCGCCCAGTATCTCGGACTAGAAAGTTCGGGGCCCAGCAATCACCCGCGGCTATAACACACGTTGGAGCATCTTTATTGTTACATAATTTTGAGCATTCATCGTAGAGTATACCAAATTCGTAGGAATTGAATTGCTTCATAGCTTTACTGTTTGGATATTCCATCATTAACGCATGTTTAGCTATATCCACTAGCATTTTCTGCAAAAATGAAGGTTCTTCATTAATAATTTCATTAAAATGCAACGCGTATTATCACTTACGTGGAATCTTTGGTACCAATTCCAGTGATAATCACTAAAGTAGGTTTCCTTCAAATAGCCCGTAATTTCTGTGAACTCCTCTTTCTTTTGGTCCTTGTATGCAAATGAAATTGCGTGAAATTTTGCGAGGGTTTCTAAGATCACGGTACATTCTTCCCAGTCCAAACAGCTTTGTCTGGACGCAGGTTTAAATCCTAAGGGAGAGACGTCTTCCAAAACAATGAAATCATTGTCACCATCCATGTAAGAAGCAAAGTAACGTGGTATGCGCAGCATATATTCTTGTTCTTTCTCTGCTAAGAATTTTGCAATCTTCGGGACAATCTAAAATGACATTCATTCGAGACTTCTTGCTTGATTAGATAATATGAATAAATTATGTATGATATAAATAAATTATAATTAAACCATATAAGTAGAATATCTACAAAGAAAAAAAATTAGTATCAAATCAACAATCATTGTCTTATATATAAAAATATAAATTCTTCTTTAAAGAGTATGAAGAATCTTAAATTTCAACAAAAAAATATTTTTTTTTTAATTCTAAGATTAATTTCAGTATTTATTTCAATAGTCATTTAAAAGCACAATATTATTATTTTGACAAAGTATTAAAAAATTATAATTCTTGGTTTAAAGATATTATTTCCAATCCAATATTTTTCCCCTCAATTCGTGAAAATTATTTTTTAATGAAAATGAGTATGTATTTTTCTTGCTGAAACTAAACAAAATTTCTTCATGTATAAGCAAACTACGTCTATTTAAAATCATAAAATTCTTCAAAGATTTTATATTCTTATACATCACATAATAATTGTTGTGACATTCATTTAATATTATTTAAGTATTTATTTTTCATGAATTATTCATTTAACATTTTTTAAATGTGTATTTAATATTTAATGTTAATTTTATTTATTTTTCATCTGTAAAATTATGTATGACACTAATTTTTTTCTGTGCATTTTTTTCACAACCCAGCAAATGAAAATAAATTGAAATTGATAGAAATGAATTCATTTTTGAATTCGCACTTCAGATTTTTTAAATCTATTTGAATCCAAAAGTAATATAATATGGATATGAATACATCCGAATTTAATATTGTAAAAAAATAAATAATGTTAAATGAATGTTACTTAAATGTTTAAATGGATTTTAAAATAAATAATAATTGAAAAATAAATAGTTTAAATATTAAATAAACATAATTTTACAGATGAAAAATAAATAAAATTAACATTAAATAAATATTAAGTACACATTTAAAAAATGTTCATTGAAATTATTTTCTCAAATAAATAATTAATGAAAAATACTTAAACAATATTAAATGAATGTTTAAAAAATGTTCTTAAGAAATCATTATTTTAAATGAATATTTAATGGAAAAAAAATATTAAATGTTAAATATTTTTTTTCGAAATGAGGAAATGAATATTAATGAAAAACAAACATTTGTAAAACATTGTCTGCTGTTTGGGTCAAGTAAATTAAAATGAATTGCAATTTTCAATTCATTTTAATTTATTTTCGTTTGCTGGGAAGATTACATTCTTAATTACGTGAAAGAAAAGTTTCATATAGTCTCACCTTTGTATAGAATACGATTTCATTACCAAAAAATTCTGCGCTCCTAAAAGTCTTTCTTCTTCCAATGTTTTTGGGAATTGACTTTACAACGATATTAACTTGCACTTCTTGCTCCGGACTGTCGTCCATAATACCGTACAGTTTACCCTTGTTAACAGTCGACAGGTAGCTGTCACCCTTGGTGAACCCCTCGCCAGCAAAATTCCAATCTGTCAGCTGCACCTTCTTCCCGTTGTATGCTTTGCAGAGGACGTCTGCCAACACCTCTTCCGTTAACTTGTCACTCATGTCGCTCAAGTTGACACGATTCTTCGTTTGGCTCATGATTTCCTCTACTTTCGTATTTGCTAATATATTTATTGTAATTATTAAAATTCGACAATACTTTCAAAATACTGAGATTTCGTCGAGATTGCTAAATACTGCAATATTCCTGAGATCAATACTTTCAATAATTTAAAAAAATTTTATAGCTTTTTATATCACTGCATGCGTCGATTACAATCTAGTTTTTTGATATCCCTCTGGTTAAAATTAAAGTAGGTAACAAGTGCGAGGGCGACAGTGAAATATTGATGGGCTGACGAAACCAGTGCGGTTTATATAATGTAGCTGTTATCTCACCGGGCGTAATTTACTATAGGATTTTCAGGTATTCTTCTTGAACGCCTATCTCTTTGTGATAAAAGCGATCTAGAATTTACATACATACATCTTATCATTTCGTAATATTTAACTTCTACCGCACAATTATCACGCCGATGGCACATTTGCATACTCGGACGTACAAAGCAATTCGTTCTCCTCTTCGGGAACGGGGGAAAAAACGGTCGTTCTTCACGTGAATATATATACTTATTAACTCAGAATAAAAAGACGCCTGTGTTCGTTTGATGGTAATTATTGATGTCCTAGTAGCACGTGAGTGATTCTCACATTCCTAGCGCGTCGATCTGCCACTGCCACGTACGACGGGATTTTCCATTGTTGAGCTGGTCGAAGAGAGCTGTCAGTTGAGCTCGCGTGGTGGGGACGAGTTAAATGGTGCGAGCAGCGAGAGGCCACGTGGGGGAGATAGGATTGAATCCCATGAACTCCGCGTGTCCGTTCCTCTCCATTGGCGTTGTGAACGTATACTATAGACTTTCAGTACTACCAGTCATTGGCAATGAATATCGAGACACGGACATCATAGATTGTGCGCAGCATGGACGTATGCAGCATTTTTTCCGGATGTTGTATTAAATCTGTTATCACATAAATAATTTTTCACGTTAATGAATTGGACATTTTAGAGCTTAGAATGTCTCATCGTTTCTGATTTTTAATAGAAAAAAATATTAGGTTTTGTAAATAACTTTTAATTTTTTTCCCCAAAAATGTACAAGTAGAATACAATTATTAAAAACGAAGTGCGTAGTTCTTTAATTATTATTGCTATTGCTATTATTATTACATATACATAGTATTCATGATCATTTTCCTAGGAAAAAAATTATTATAAAAAGCTTCAGAAGAGAACATGGGAAGACTTCCTGTATAAGAAATGTTGCTAATATTATTAAAAATGTGATAATAAAGTTAAAAAGAAAAAGAGAATGATGAATAAGGCAAAGATCATGCAATAAAATTTACAGAATTAAAGAATCATTTTTTTTTTAATGATTTGATACATCTTTAATTACTTTATGTGACTATAACATTTACTCAAAAGTTGTATTTTTTCATAATTAAAAATGAAAAAAAAATGAATAAAAAATTTCGGCGAGGGAGATTTGAACTTCAATATACGCTCATGGTACGTTTATGTCATCGATCCGTGAAAACATAACCTTACACATTGCTGGAGAAAGCAAAAGAACTCTTTGCTAGAGAATTTCGTTTAAAAGGACTGATAAGAGACTGTATGTAACGATTGCAAGAACTATGAATGATCCTCTTTTTTTTCGAACATATTCTTTGGAATGGCAAATCGAATTAACTTCTAAGGTCGTTATCGAAACCATTAATGATGTATAAATATTTATACACCAGCAAGACAATCTGGCTTGTATTGACTTTTCTTCCACTATGATATTGCACAATTTCTTGCGATTATATGCTGATAAGGGAGTGCTCCAAATTTTGATAAATCACGGAATGTACATATATGTATATATGCCGCCAATATTAAACTATGGAAATTACAAGGAAATTTTTTAATTCATCGCTGGTCATTATGCAGCTTTTGCAGAGCAAAGTTGCATTTGCGCATAATGCGCATGATCAATCGATGAATTAAAAAATTTGTTTTATAGCGTTTCTAAAAAATTTAGAAATTTACAATAAATTTTGCCTTGACAAAGAAAAAGAAGAATGAAAGATTGCCCATTAGAAATATACTGCGTAAGCTTTGCAAGAAAAAATTACTTTGAATTGTATTGACTACAATTCAAAATTTATTTATAATTATTTTAATTATTTCATGGCGGACGATGATCTTACAATGAATTTTTCGCGCATCATATGTATCCTTTCTCAACAGCGTGAACTATTACATCCACTATTCTTTGTCTTCCGCTTGCTGTTTCAATGCAAGGCAATGTTACTGCATCGCCGATGTTTATTGCCTCGTCGCCTTCAACCATATCATCTAAGGTGAATGATTCGGATACATCTATCAGGCATAGTGGGATAGTGTCAAGCGAAGCAAACACACCAAATATGAATTGCTCCTGCACCTGCAATCAATATTGACATTAACGTTAATATAAGATTGGGAAGTAACGTGTTACTTGTAACTCTCTTTAGAAAAAAACTGAAACAAACTTCTCTCACCTCTTTCATAAACAAATCCCACGGATAAAGTTTTTCCGGATCGGATCCGAGTAATTTAATGGCATTGCTCAATTCGGAATGATAGAATTTTAATAGATCGTCGAAATATTGATCACGAAATGACTTCAGGGTGCAAACGTAAATTAGAGACGACAGATCTGCGATAGGGCTTGTACAACGTGCGAGCTGAAAGTCGAGCATCAACGCCTGCTTTTGATTTTGTCCAATGTTGCGGATTAAGAAATTTTGAGCCCAGCAATCGCCCTCGACTACGACGGACGTAGGAGCGTCTCTTCTGTTACATAATTCCATTAATTTGTGGAAGATATCACTGGGTTTGTAAGAATTGTATTGTTTTGCAGCCTTGCTATCGGGACATTCGATAGCTAATGCATGTTTAATCACAACTTGTACTTTTTCCTACAAAAAGATCGCTTTAATTGGAGGAAAACTAATTTTAACATTTTGCTACACTTACTTCAAACCCTTTGTACCAATCCCAATATTCATAGCTGAACATGGTTTCTTTTAAAGAATCTGTCATTTGTGCAAACTCTTCTTTTTTTTGATCTTTGTACGCAAATGAAATCGCGTGAAAGGCGGACAATGTCTTCAAGAGAGCTGAACATTCTGCCCAGTCTAGGCAGTTTTGTCGCGGTATGTTGTGAAATCCTAAACAAGAAACATCTTCCAAGACTAGAAAACCGCTTTCACTATCTGTGGAGGAGATTATATGACGTGGTATACATAATAGATCACTTTGTCCCTTTTCTGCTAGGAAGTTTTCAAATTTCGAGATAATCTGTAATAATTAAAAGATTAGAGAATGGTTCCTTTGATTGGCAAGATGAATCATACAACTTTTTCAAACGCAGCTGTATAAGACTAGTGGAACATAAAAAATTTGAGCATTAAGTAAATCAGCCAATCACAGTTGAGAATTTAAAGCAATAAATATAACAAATCTAAACTTGAGTTTTTTTAATGTGTCACAGAAGTCTGAATATTCTATAAATTTACCTGCGTATAAAAAGCGATTTCGTTATAGAAGAAATCCGCACATCTGAGAGTTTTTCTTGTTCCAGAATTTTTTGGCATCGACTTTACGACAATATTCGCTTGCACGTGTTGCTTCGGATTGCCATCGATAATACCATTCACTTTGCCCTTATAGATATTTGACAAATAATTGTCGCCCTTACCAGATCCCTCATTAAAACTCCAATCTGTCAGTTGCACTTTTTTCCCATTGCTTACTTTACAGAGAATACTTATTAGCACTTCTTCCGTGAACTGGTTATTCACTTCGCTTAATGTAGCGCACATTTTTTTTCTAATTTATGTATTTTTCGATATTATATAAGCGTCGATCGATGTAATTTACTAATATTTTACAAAATTTATTAATATCTTATTAAATAATTCACTTAAATTTATTTTATATTTAATATTTAATACGAAATATTGATACTCCAAATGAGTTAGCAAATTGTAATCTACACTACGTTAATGCTGAGACTGTGAAAGTGGGTTATATAACTTATCTCTCTCACACTACACTTTATCAGAGGTTGATAAAGATGCAGATGTAAAACATTAGATAAATCAGAATAGAAACGCTGTTCTTGTAATTTATAGTAAACATGTTATAAAAAATCCGTTGGTAAAAAAAAAACACAAAATATTTATTTTTTTAAATGTATATATATAATAATATTTATAATCTGTATTAATACTTTACTATTACTTTTAATATAAAAATTTTGATAATTAAAATGTGAACCTCATACAACATACTTACCAAAGTCAAATTTTAATAGATTTCGATCTGAAAGAAATTGAAATCATTCTGACATCGTTGTCTTCGTTTTATAAAATTAAATAAAAATGTAAAATTTATTAATATTCTCTGAAAAAATAAAATAACATTTTTCGAAGAAAAAAAATTAAAGACTAAAATGGAGAATGAAAATGGAAAGAAATGGTATAATAAAACACAAAATCATATAAATATGTATGCATACATAACTAACACATTATATTTATATATTACAATATAAAATTTGTTTATAGGAAACCTAAATTCGGAAACATTTTTGCGTAATGCGTGTCGGATTATAAATTCTGACAGCACACTCTTGTCAAATTTGTCTAAATTATGCTATCCCGTGATAAATTAATAATATGTGAACACAACAACCTGTAAAGGTGTATTTTAACTAAAATTCTTTATAAAAATGTAAAAATCAAGAGTATGTTTCATGTACATCCAATGCATCTAGAATGACTAAAATTTCGTTCGAAAGTAAGATAAACGTAAGACTTCGCAAAAAAGCTTTTATTTACATTTGTTCCGTTTTGTTTAGCGCCTAGATAAATTTATAATTGCAATAAAATCCCACACAAATCGATCGCGCACTCTCACTGATCACTTGTTGTGGAATGTTTCACATAATAAATACAGCTTCTGAGATAAATTAAAATACAAGTCTTGCATCCATTTTTATACAACCAAGAGATGTATAAATTCCAATGTGTCGAATAGAATCCAATCGGATTCTATCGTAACAGTAAATTCACTCACGACGAGCCCGTATACCTTATTTACAATGTCCATATATAAACATATACATTGCGACCTATCGATATACGAAGTGAAAGGTAAAAAGTACTATTTTGTACCTTAAAATCTGAGAAATAAAGTAAAATGCTGGCCTGTGTGTGTGTGACGTTAAATCGCACTTATGTCGTCTATTCTAAATCGGTAGTAGTATTTTTTTTACGTCTTTCTTATTCTTCTTCGATTTATTAAATGTAAACCTGTTGACATTAGTCGCGTCTTGCCTAACTTAACGGCTAAACTTAACGTAACCCGCAATTCTTAATCTAGTCTTAGCCGCTAACTAAATCGTACAATTGGACTGAGTGATAAATTATCATCGACTGTACAAACATCGCTTTCAGCTTGACACAATCATATCCTAATCTCGGAATACCTGAATGAGAATCGTAATTGTTTTCCCCAGTTGTGTGTTTGGACCTCGCGTATAATTTTTGTAAAAAATATACTTCCTGCTGATCGCAAAAAGCTGATTTTATGTCGAATTTCCATCATAGCGGTAAATTGAAAGAAGAACAAGTATTAATTGAATAGGTTACTGAAATGCTTTAATGTATGTACGACTATATAAAATAATGAATCTATACGGTTATAAAAACTTCTGGAACAATATAAAACGCCGAAGTCTTCTATAATGTGGCAGCGAATAAATAGCAACGTGTTTGTTAAATGCGTCGGAATTCCTTGTGTGGCATTAGAACCGATTTAAAATCATTTGTTCCTCCGATACGTTCCACAGCCGTGTTCGGTACTAACAGTGAACATAAAACCGAGCGAGAAGCGTTTTCCTATATATTTCAGTGAGACACATTATTTCTTTATTTTTTTTCAATCACATGAATCTTAATAAGTACCAAGTGCCTAATATAAGATCAAGTTTCGATATACCCTGAACTACCCACATATAGGTAGAGGAACCCCAAACGAGTTCGCCGTATACTTTTACTCGCTTATCGAGGATCAAAATAAATATGTATAGATATCGTACGGCAGAGGCTTGGCTCGGACGTCGATGCGAAGCGGGAGAGCAGGAATGGCAATTAGGTTTTGTCTATACACAGGACATATCTTACATAGAGTACGAGATAAAATTAGTTTAGACCGAAGTTTGCGAGGGCGACGATTCTCGCGGGTATCGATACATCCTATGTTTCATCGACGACGATCGTTACGTCTGCAACAAAAGAACACTAATTATAGTATATTCATAAAGATAAATGATTCAAAATTATTTTATTAAATATATTTTTTTATTAAATATAATTTTATTTATTATTTATATTTTTTAGACATGCATCTCATATAAAAAAAATATATTAAAAAATGAGTTATTGCATTAATACAGAATCGCCAGCGCCATTTTGATATTGCTAATAATTTCAATCTTTTTTCAATTCTTTTTGTATTATACAGTACAGAATATTTTGAAAAAATATATAAGTGAATATAAGAAATAATTCTAATAATATAATATCAAAATGACTTTTTACTAATCGAAAACAAGAGTAGGAAATTACCAAATTGGCACTTTCGGCAGTACTAGTGTTAAAATATTATAATTGACATTGAAATATTTTATTTTTCGTTATACTTACCGAATCAACGAGAATCACGTTCTAGTCATCGCATTGGCACAGCCTTTATGTGTTGTTGTAAAGTTGATGGTGAGTTTGATGCTGACTCGGATGCGAGTGCTGCAGCGAGTGCTGGTGCTGATGGGGATGCTGATGCTGTACCGTGGGATGCCTCGCATTGTACCTAACGCTACCAGCGAGCGAGCTTCCCCTACCGTGAGTGCCGACCATGCTCTGTGTATCGGACAACTCGTCGTCCTCCGCACCAAGACTCCGGAACCTAACGAAGCCGTCCTCGGCGACTAACATCGTCGAGCCGCTGGTCGGAGCTTGTTCGTGTAGGCCTTGAACAGGCGTATGCCTCCCGCGAGTCTCTGAGTTCCTTAAGGTCTGTATACCGTTACCATGACGACTTAAGGAACCCCGACCTTCGTGAGGAAAGTGGCCCATCGTACCTGACTTGCGAATGGAATGTCTCTCAAAGGTACCTGCGCAACAAATAACCTCCTGTTAATGATTGATAGTTATATTAAATAATCTAAATAACTAATATGTTATTATACAAATTAAATAAGAAAGCCTTTTACGGTCGTAGCTGGATCTTAGTGCTTTATATAAATTTTACTTGTGTGATTTTTATATACCTTCTTTCAAATTCAACTAATATGTTAGTTTCTTTACAGAGAATGTAAAAAATTTTATACATTCAATTATGAAAAGATATTGCTAATGGAAAATTGATAAAATATTACAATTTTTTTACCTGATATGTTCAAATGCTCGGGTAAAGTATTCAGTGGAAAACTATCGTCATAAACTTGTTTTCCCGTTCTCATGGTATAATTTTGAATCGCTTGGTTGGTGCTACATATTGCAGGATAGAGTACATCGTCCATGTTTTCCGTGGAGGTGGAACTGCCGCAGGGGAACAGAGCGAAACCCGAGTGTGCCGAGTGTTGCTGCATCTGTTTCTCACGCAACGGATACTGCGACAGGCTGGCAACCCAAGCTAGGAGACCACAAACGGATAGCTCCAGTAATCTGACGGAAAACTGCCAACCCCACCAGAGCCACGGATACTGTTGCGGACGCTCCTGAACGCCGAATATGCCATAGAGTTGCACGAAGCCCATGAGGATGAACAACAAAGCGGTGGCGATAGTGGTGGTAATGGCAGTGCTAAGAGCCACCGTAGTAGGATCAGCGCCCATCATGTGATTCGCGCCGGCTGCTTTATTACTGACCATGTGGATCTGCGAACGCACTACGCGGTACACGTACATGTAGCACAGTCCTAGCGTAACGCAGACGACGATGTAGATGCACTGACAGATGAGCGGCAGAATTCTCGCTTCGTCCTGATAGCCGAGCATATTCGCGGACACATGCAAGGATACGCACAGTACAATGTGCACTGTGGACGAAAGTACAAGCGTGATGGGCGAGAGGATGCTGTTGTTAAGTGAGGGTGCTTCCGAGCACCGGGCGAGGTACAACATTAGAGTGGCGAACGCCGTGGATAAGAGCGGTGCCGGTAGGTACATCAGCACCCTGGACAATGACTCCGGTAGGGAATGTCCGAGATTGTAAGCGTCATAGAAGAGGTGAAAGCACCTCAAAGTGCAGATTGTAGTCAGCAGCAGATGAACGGCTAGGAAGTACGACTGCGTAAGTAGATTCGTTGCCTCATTGAAACGCACGATCTTATAGATCGAGTACAAGGCCATGAGCGTGAACATAATCGCCGCGAAGTATACGTGCAGCGACCAAGCGATCCGCCACGTGGATTCGAGCGGATGTGTGTCAATCTGTGGTATCAAACGATCGTCGTCCTCGTCGATACTCGCTGGTCGCTTCGACGTTGGCGCTGGTGGTTGAGGCTGCGGATATGGCAGCCTTTCCTGCTGTACTATCTCGATAGTGTCAGGTTTCAGACCGTGCTCTTCTTGCTGGCCAGTGTTCGGTAGATAAATCGTCGGCTGTGTGACGGCGATCTTCGAGGGGTTCGTACTGCCTGACACTTTTGGCGTGATAGTGCTTGGCGGCGACGTAGTTTTGTCGGTTGTCGGGGCAGAAGATACATTTGGCAGCAACGGGCTCTTCGTGGCAAAGGGTTTCAGCAAGATGTCGGGGATTTCCTGCTTTCTGCCATTACTGCCGGACAAGATCCTAGAAATACTGGGGTAATGAAGGGTCACGAACGAAGGATCATTCGTGCCGTTCTTTCGATCGGCCTCACCGGATTCCGCAGGCCTGTGCTCCCTACTGTCGGGCACATTTGTCGGTTTTCTCGTGTGAGAATGGTGCCTCTCCGGCACTTGAGAGGGACTTTGAGATAGATCCGGCGGTCGGAAGGGTATCCGCTCGTGCGCCGGCGTCAAGCTTGGTGGCGGTACCGGCCTTCTGTTGTTGGCGTGCACATCTGAATTGGTACCTCGCAACGTGGGCTTGTCGGCGAACGGGTGCAGGTACTCCGGCGGCAGAGGTGGCGTGAAAAGTGCCCTGGAGGGCGGTGCGTACGATGGCAGATCCCGGAAGACGGGTGATGCCGTAGCCCGCGGCGCCGCCGGATACTTGATAGCGGGTATCGACGGGGTCGTGGTGGTTGTACTGGTGATCGTACTGGTGGTTAACGGCGATGGTACCGTCGACAACGTCGTGCTGCCCGACACTTGAGCATCGTACGCCGGCACGCTGCGCTTCGTGGTCGCAGAACTATGCGCCACCTTGTTGAAGATCGCCGCTAGGTTCTTCTCCAGAGCAGTGTGATCCAGATTGAAGATCGGGCTGTTAGGCCCACCATCACTGTTCGCCGAGCACACGGTCGAGCAGGATTGTATGGCCAGCAGAGCGGATAGAAGAAGCAGCCGCATCATCGGGGTCATGATGCTCGTATGAAGAACGATGATCGCGGACATTTAGATGCCCCGTCCGGGCATCGGTTCATTCCATAACAGGGTCAACGCCGCTTCGCGACGAGGACAACGTTGAGAAGGAAACCTGAATCCGTAAGGACACTTGTTGGGACGAATCTTTGTCGATCCCGTATGTTTCCCTCTTTCTCTTGTTCCACGATTCCTATTTGAAGATACTGATTTCCTCACATAGAAATCCTGTCACGTGTCACATTCCTAAGATTGGCTGTCTCTAGGTCCTCTCTCACCGTGTCACTCCCTTTCCTCGAGACATCCGGCACGTTTTCCTTCGACGTCGGCGTAGCGTTTTATTTTATAGCCTGTGCTTTCGCGTCTATCGTGGATATCGTCGATACACGCGAAATGTTTCAAATGGGGTAGGATGGGGTTAATAGTGTCTTCTTTGTAACTATACTTGTATCTACATTTTTTCGTCTCCCGCATCAGATAGAATCTCCCTTGACATCTGCGATGTGTCGAGCGATTAAGTGGCGTGTAAAAACGGAATTCAATTTCTTCCTCGCAGCATCCACCATTCTCAGGGTCCACTACCGTCTCGTCTTATGTGCTTCCATTATACGCGGAATACAGGATCCAATCGCCCCTGGATTATTTTGCCGCGCTAACTTCGTTACCGTTGTCCCACAGTTGACTCGATTTAAAATCTATCTACTTGCGCGACCGATACGCCGACGACACGGACTTGTTAACTGAGTTTGATCCGATATCGCTGTTGCTGCTGCTGCTGTTGCCGCTTTTGCTCCCAGAAGGCCATCCCAGATCTGCGAGAGCCCCGGCCGGAACGTAAATTGCCGGGGGAGCATTTAACGTGCCGAATTGGCTCGTATTCCTAGTCGCCGGTGCGGCTTCGTAATTACCGTATCCATTTCTTTAATTGGGATGTGAACGTGCTCGCTGTAGTCATCCGTTCCTCCTCTATGATTCTTTCACGACGTTGCGCCGAATACCTGCAAAAAAATATCTGCCGTCAGTTTAAGGAAGCGATTTGAAACATAATGGCTCTTAAGAAAAATATAGGAATCAGAATAATTTAATAGATTTCATTCAAAAAAAAACTTCTAAATTTTTTTTTACATGGAGAGAAAAATTTTACTGCAAAATCTATAAACTTAGCTAGATACATATAAAAAAATAATTCTATTTTGGATACCGTAATAATTATGTACGCTTAAACATAATATTGCTATAAACAGCATTTGACATTTGGCATTTCAGCTTAAACGTCTAATATAATAATTTGTTTAATGGTTCAACATAATTATTTTTAGATCTGTATTACAGCAAAATCGTTCTTTCCGTCCAATCACGAGTTTTTATACATATTTTTTTTACCATTTTTATATGTGTATATAAAACAAAACATTATAAAAAAAATTGATTCGTATTTAATTTGTTCAAACAAAAAGGATTAAAATATATAAAACAGTTTGAGTTTTCATAATAATAATTTTGAATCTTAATACTAGAATTTTTACATACTATTTTTAGGAATGTTAAAAAAATTATATTTCGTAAACAATTATTAACATATACTTTTTGATTTTATTAAAATTTCACAACTAGATATATTTTTAAAATAAATTTCCAGTTTCTGAAATTTTTAAGATTATATTCCTTTATTAATTCTATTTCTTTATCGATTTACTTTTGCATTCCAGAATTTGAAGTAAATATTTTAAAGCGTAGCTGTTAAGAATTTCAATCGAATATCAATAACTTGGTTGCTCAACAATTTCAAATATTTAAAACATGCAAAAAAGTTTTCAAATTATAAAAAGGCACCATCTTTTATGTAAAGCTTAAATAACTGAAAAATTTTCATGACTTTTAATTTGTTCTTGAAATTTTTAGTGAGTTTTCATGCAAGAAAGAAAAATGGGACGATAGATTTAGGCGTTTCCAGCAAGTTACACGGTTGTTTACGTTCCCGATTTCGATAATGTTTCATCGTGCATCAATTAATCGTATAAACGGATAAAAATAAATGTACACCGACCGCAAATGCACAATATCCATTACGCATCATTAATTTATGCGTTATTAATATTATTAGCCCGCAGAAATATGTAAACGAGCAAGTTCACGTTGGACGTAATTGAGTTATTCATAAATACTACTATTTATCGTTATTAAGTTAATTAAGTCCGATATCGGTCACCGCTACCACTAGGCTGGTAATTCGCCACCGGTAATTGATCGTAAAACGATCCGAGTGGCGGGGTATAAATTTCTGGGATATCTTAGACAACGAAGGAAGTCCTACAAAACGATCGTCCCCGACCCTTCGCGATACAGCCAGGAAATTGATTCGGCCAGGTAAGACAGAACACGTGGATGAGTCAGTTGCGACTTGCGACAAAGGTAAGGGAGTGACCATTGATTTCTTCCCTTCCCTCCTACCTCCCTCCGTTATCGTTCAATATCTCATTCCGCGAAACAAAATTTAATAACAGGGACATCTCTTCCGACCGCGAGAGATTTGATTTTCGATCATTCGGCCGCCAGTAATCGTAGGTGGACGCAGGATGAGCAATGTACTCCGTAACGAGAGATATTCCGAATATTCCGGACAGAGAATACAATGCGAATTACAGAAACAAATCTAAACAGCTAGATGTAATGTTGACTACCAGACTACTGCCATGTCTGCAAACCATAAATGATGATCATCCAGTTACTACCTTGTTGTTGCGGCATCGCGAGATTCAACTTGAACTCATTACAATAAAAAAAAAAGAGTAAAGCCTTAACAGTGGAGCATTTTTAATGTCACAATTTAAAAGATAAATTGAAGACAAATAAGTTTCGCATACGGCAACTTGAATTTGCTAATAATATATTTTAAAATAACTAATTATTATCTACTTTATTTCATGGATGACCAAGAATATCTCGTGACATATCGCGGACAAAGTCTCGTAGCAGAAGTACCTTCATATATGATTAAGTGTTATTACTCTATATGGTTGTACAGCGATGATATAATTCCGTGACGAGATCAGAATAACCAGAGTACTGATTCCGTATAGTCGATATTATGATTCATAGACGATCAGAAATATCTCGTGACACTTTGTAGACGGCAAAAAGCACGTTCACGTCAAAATCGAGTATGATGAAATATAGATGTATGCCTTAAGCGTCGAGTGAGGTGTCACAACGGAATGCGAATACTCTTTCCAGGCTGACAAAAACGACGAGGGTAGATACATACAACTAACCGAGAAGCTATTTGTCTCTTTTTCAACGAATATCTTAGGGTCGGCCGTACCTTAAAATATTCGTTGCATGCTACCTTACGTGTAACCTGATTTTCAAATACTGCCGCTATCAAGATTCTATCGAGCGAAAGTGGATAACGTTTGACATCTGTGGAAGATTGTAAAAACAAATCAATCACGTATTGTGAAATCATAAATAAATTCATATGCCTAGCGGTGTTACTTGCTGCGCATATTTGAAAATGCGCTGTCGGAAATTTCAAATTCAGAACATTAATAAATTAAATTTTCTTGCGGAAATTTCGAACGTCACGTATTTATACCTCTTGCGAAGCGCATTTTACCAGAGTTCACATATTTTAGAGTGAACAATTTTTTTTTTCAATTTTAATCCAACGCAAAAGTGTGTTAATAATTATCGGTACGTGCCATAATTTTTATTAAGCTTTTAATATCGCGATGTATGTAAAATTTATTTGAATAAACTCATTAAATTTAAACGGTTGATAGGAGACAAATTAAATTATCTCACTACATGTATAAGATTCGATTTTTCATGCTTTACTATTATTTTTTGTAAGCAATTTTTTTCTGTTCGAAATTTAAAAAGATATCTGCTGAGGCTTTTATAAAAAAGTAATCCGTTAATAAATTCATTAAATAATTCACGGATCAATGGAACGACGGTAATTCTACAGCATTTCAATATAGTCATATACTAAACTAGTTTAGCCCATAAATCTCATATCGATATGCACCACCTGGTCGCTTTGGTAATTACAAGCTTCGTGACATAGAATCGTTGAAATCGTTCGCGGTAAAAGAGCTTTATGCTGATACACGTTCGCGATCTGCATGTCACGATAATAGTCCGTAAATTAAGTATTAGATCGAACATTCACCACCAGGTAAGCGGCGGACGCTGTAATCAATAACGTGGCATCGATCTCGTATGTAAAGTTTTTGGAAAAGACGTCCGCTTTGTATTTTTAATAAACTTGAACAAAACTGACAACGATTTATCAGTATAATTATCAGCACGTCTACCTGATACTCCCAAGAGTCGAATGTTTATCAGAGAATCCAACAGTTGGAAGAACGTATGGACACTTCGTAACATTGCTTTTCGTTCTTTGCTTCAAATGACTGTTGCTGTCCAGCGATCCTTGATTTTGATTCCCAAACGACTTATCATTAGCAACGTTTTGGCGGCCAGTTTATTTTATTCGGCAAATACGCGACTCGTTGGTTAGTTAATTGGTTGGTTGGTTGGTTTGCGCATCTGTGTCCTTTCACCCTTTTACGTTTGTCCTCGATCCATCGAATCGCGTGATCGCACTCGCCGATGCTGCGCCAATACACAAACCCTGCGGGCGATTTGCTCGATAGGAGTTGATTAAACCAAATCAATGCAGCTAATAATATCGTTTGTTAAGGCTCAAATGCATTTACGCGACCAAGCAGGTAATTTTTGTCATCGTTCCATCGACCTTGTTGAGCTTGTTACTATTCTATCACATTACGTGAATACAAATGACCTGGGATACTTTCGATTATTGTGATTTTCGTATCTCTTTTTACATATAGAATAAATATCGAGAGAGAGAGAGAGAGAGAGAGAGAGAGAGAGAGAGAGAGAAGGAGAGGGAGATACCAGCAGCTTCATATTAATAATTATAAATACAATAATTGTATGATAATAAAATAACTTGTACTTAGTCTTTTATCTTTTTATTTTTTTTAAGGAAAAAATTATGTTCTATTCTTAATATGCTAATAATAAAAAAAGGAGAGGCATTAAATTTCCTTAACAAAGTAAAATTGTCAAACATATTTAAGTAAGTAACTATAGCAAATGGTACTGCGTTTACTCGAGTTTAGAACTACCTTTCCTAAGTTCTAAGAATGATGGATCGCAAACAAGGAAAAGTACGAGGTATATGTTGACACAAGTTGTTAGTTAACATAGTAAGTTCACGTAACTTCATGTTTCTCGGGCTTAGTTTAATTAATTATACGAATGTCGCGGGATTGGCATGTTAGAGAGCCTCGTTCGTTCATATGCTGTATGATATAATATCTAAGTAAAGCTACCGAGCTATTCGTGACTAACGACCGTCAGTGGATGGCGAAGGGGTGAATAGGGTGTGGAACCGTAACCAAATTGGGCGCGCGAAGACCTAGAGGAAGTGTTTACATCCGTGATTGGCGAGCATTGACTATTCTTGTAATTTAAAAATTTCTGTCTTACTGCGTTTCTCTTAAATTTTACTTTTCTTAAATACACATTGAAGTCTTAATTCCGTGTCGTTATATTTTGCCATTTATCACGTGTTATTCTTTCAAATCCCATTTATTTTCACGATTCCCTCGAGAAAATTCATCAGAATTTAAAGTAATTCGCTAAATTTGCAACATTCTTATGGGCACACTGTTTAAATTAATATTATATCTATTTATTTGAAAAAGTAGTATTAATTCTTTTAGATTGATTCTTTTAGACTAATGCTTGGCAAAACAACTATCTGAAATTACATTCTTTTATATTATATTTCTTTTTTTCTATTTTTGTACGCAGTTTAATTCTAACATTTATGAAATAAATTATTTAAGAGATGTTAGTTTTAAATATTTTAGAAATGTTCTATAAAGCTGTTGAATAAAATCGGTTGAAGTTTGCATAATGTATCGTAGTTGGCCATAAAAATATTTTCCAATTCGTGAAACATCACCGGAGGTCACAGACAGTGTTTCAGGAGACAGAAACGCTGGGGAGAGAAATATTTGTTCAATGCATATTAATTTCGACTAAACGATTTCAAAATATGTTTGCTATAGCCATCGACGGGGGAGCTTCGCTCATCGTAACAGCAAAATATTATACAATGAATATCAGTGATAGATATAATGCGATTTGTTAAAGCACTTTTAGTAAATCGAAATAAAAAACCCCGAATGAGATAAACTGAAATCTCCATTTATAAAATCATAAATCTCGATTTATTTCGGTGTCGATACCCTTGAAAATATATCGACTAAATGTCTTTGTGTGCCCGACAGAAATGTTTGTATGTCTTGACAGAATTTGTTGTAACAATATTGTAGTCATTAAATTCTTGTGCAAAGAATATTGATATGAAAAACATACGATATTAATTACGATTTTGAATAAAATTATAATTTTATCATTTTATAATCTTTTTGCAAATTTTTTACGTCAACTTGATCGACGGTATAATGGCAGAGATAATGTAAAACTGCAGAAAAAATCGAAAAGTTCGATGTAATCCGGTCGTTACGAGGATATTGGTAACGCTAAGTGAAATGCGATCATGTTCGATCTGTTTTCAATTCCCAACAGTCCCTGAGTCGAATTCATTATCAACTGCTCTTATGCAGGTAGCATAACCAAACAAGGAGGAATTATATAGGGCATCTGACCTTTTCCGTTGCATTTTATATATACATATATATATATATATTTTTTATACATACATACATATATATATACATATATATATAACTTTAATAAATATACAATGTATAATATATTAAAAAAAAAAATTATACTGAAAATTTCGACAATCTGAAATCTAGATTTTATCATCTTTCATATAAATTCCTCCTCCACCATGTTAATATTACTCATAAATGAATGAATTCATTATTATAAAAAATTATGTATATTATGTGCGAAAGGAAAATTTTCTAGAGGAATGAAAAAAATTGTACGAAATATCGCTGAAATATCAAATTTCACTTCAAATATTTTTACAAATATTTACAATTACCATTTTGGGAGAAAAAAAATATATTGCAGATAAAATATTTACAGATTGAAATGGATTGAAAAATAGACTGATAGAAATAGAAATCTCTACACCGGATATCTCATGTGCAATTCGTTTATATCCTATAACATGCTCGGTGAAAAGCTTGACACGTGTTTCGCGATTCGATTATCTCGCCCGGATAACTGCTGCATACGCTCTTCAATGGTTAGTGATTGCGTATCGCACGCGCGTGTATAATTCGCGTGTGTCACGCGGAGTTACGTCGCAGCCGTTCGCGAAGTCACGCGAGGAATTCAGTCGTGCAATGCTCTCTCGCGATGTAACGGATCATTCGTTCACTTTCACGTGAGATTATCCTCTTTCACGAGCGTGCGTCCTCCGGGATCTATTAACATGCAACTTGATCGAGCAACGCTCGAACACCTACAGATGTCAACTTTTCCAATTTCCGTCAAGTACCGGGGACCACCTTCCACGAATTGAAGGGAAAAAAAAAATCATTCGAACGCGATACCACGGCACTTCGGTCCTAAATCCTCGAAATCGAAAAAAAAAGCACGAACACTCTAACTGCCAAACTCGTCGAAGCTTAGTTACAGGCTGAAATATGTATCCTTTTCATTATCTTCTGTGTTCTTATCATAAAACTTTTTCTTCGACAATTCAACGATTCAGTCTGATTAGAGACGGCGATATTTTATATCGCGTTTGGATTAAGTTCTCTCTTTACCCTAGAAGTGCACGCTTCCTGATACGATCATTGAGTACAGCCTCGAGTCGCATGACGTGTAGTTATCCCTCATTAGCCCCCTTATTCCTTCCTCTATGAAAAGGGGACGGTAATCTATTCGTTGAAGTCTTATAAGGAAAGATCCGCAATCGATCCTGATTTTGACGAGCTTCGCGTATGAAATTGTGAGTAATAAACTCGATAATAAAAGACGTATATCTTATTAATTTAAAAATTGAGAGGATACGAAGTATCATAAATTTGATAGATTTGATACATAAGCCTTACACATGAATACCGTGTGTCTGAATTCTTTAAAAAAGTTCAGGTTTACAAGAATTAATTTTATTTTGCAACCAAAAACAACAAAGTCAATAATGAGATTCATAATGCATGTACTAACAATTAGATATACCGTTTAACAATTTTAGAAGGATAAGGAGAAAGATAAGTATAAAATAAAATAATTTGAACTTAACGTAATAAGGTAATAAATAAATAATGACTAAAGACCGTGCAAAATATATTCAAATACATATTTCTGCAATTAATCTCGTGATTCTTCGATATACTAAGATTGTTATTTATCGATCAGTAGAAATCGTTTAATCTAAACGGTGTCACGATCATAAATTTAAGCTAACTTAAGATAAAATGTGAACTACATAACTGGGTCGAGTTCCAACGTATTTGATAAGTAACCCAAACCCGTGCACCGTATTAATTATTAAAAGCACTAAGGCGGGACTATCTGCCTTTATACTGGCGTCTCACGGGGAGCATTACTCGAGGAGAAGGTGAGGAGAACTCCCGGGACTCGACGATGAAGTGGCCCGCAGGTGAAACCTCTCCCAATTCCGTTAATTATTAAACACGCTGTCCCACTATTTCCTACCTTCAAAAACTTACAGTCGACAACATGCATCCTATTAATAATCCGCTAAATTAATTCTCGAAAGTGATGCAACGTTAAATAATATTGAAAATAGAATTTCGTTAAATTTTTACGGATTAATTAAAAACAATAGAAAGAAATCGTAGACACTTCATTTTTAAAGACTAGAAAGTGTAAAAATGAATCCCTCTTTTAGTCCACTTTAACGTTTGACATAATTTAAAGATCGAAATTCTAAGAATACTTCAGGATTGCTATATGTATTTCTTTTTAACAAGTTTCTTCTCTCCGCGAAACCATTTTCAATTCAGTGATCTTAATAATTATGCTAAATTTTTCTCAAACAAATGTCCATTTGAGAGACATTAATTGAAGAATATAATTTTTTATGCCTATTTAACGTCGCACAGTTTACTGCTCTGTGAAAGTGCAATTAATCTTTCATTAATTAAAAATCTATTGAGACGGTGGGACATCTCGATATTGAAAGTACCGTTATTCATTTTAATTTAACATCCCTCCTCTGTATACGTTGTGCTCTGTATACAGAACGTGTGCCGCGCAAATAAACGGTATTATGGTGCGCGTGACTGAAAAATATCCTCTAATTAAACTCGTCTCAATGCAAATTAGTGCGCACAGAAAATATTTATTAAAGTAATTAGTCATGCGGGGCAGTCTATATTTACGGTAGTCTCACGGCTCGCATTACAGTACAGCGGCAAAGGTTTTGCCGATGACAACGGCATGGCCGGTACGTGACAATTTTAGAACTTTGCGTCATGTTCACGTGTAGCGAAAATAATTCTAGAAGAACCGAAATTATTCCGCTTGTATAGAAATAATATATTGCATTCCTTTTGCGTTTCATATTTCTTTTCGTTTAAGCAGATCGAATACAAAATCAAATATAGGATACGCCACTTGATACCCCGAGACGTTTTAGTTCGCGAAGAACTCGGCACCATGTAATGTAATAACTACATAATAATCGTGAAATTATTATGTATCCCGCTGCAAAGTACGCTTATATTTATACGTATCGGATAAAGTTTGTCTTTCTCTCTAAATATATTTGAGGGTTAAATACAACGCCGTGCCGCGTACCGATATGAAAAACTACTGCCAAAACAATCGTCCTTCATTATTAAATGTTAAAGTGAATTTTGTATGAGCCCCATTAAACTTCTTGCTGTATCAAGCACTACGGATAGCGCGTAGCAATTTTATATCCCTCTAATACCTAAGTGGAGTTTCACAGACTCCTGCTAAAATAACAATTTTCACGTTTATAAAAGAAGCAGCTCGGTTAATGGACGATTACATTTATAAGCCGTTATTATTTTATCCTGCAATAAGTTCGACTATTCAGCGGTTTGAATTACGGTAATTATAATGCATAACCACCATCTCTCTCCAAGTGTTTTTCTCTACTTGCTTTTCTACATTTAACTATCGATAATGACGCCTCTATTATTCTGGTTGTAAAAACAGCATGAAAAATCATTACTAATTGCCATTACTTAATAGTCGCAGAGAATTTTCACAAAAGTTTGATCTACATTTTCTTTTGTTTATTCATATTCAAGTTTTATTAAATTTTATTTTGTAATGTATGGAAAATATGCAAATAAAAAATTACAAAATTTTTTCAGATAAAAATAGAGAAAAAAAAACAATTTTTTCTACTTTAATATGTCTTTTACTATGATAGAGACATATTGTACATGTCACTAATGTAGAGAAATAACAGAATACATTACGATTGATTAATAAAACTTTATCAAGAACTGCTCGTCGACTTATTATATTACAAAGTGAAACGTTCGTCAAAACAAGCGCACGCAGAAAACGACGAGAAATCTATGGGCAATTAGTGAATAGAAATTGTTTCGTCCGAATGGGAACGCTCGTTAAATCAACTTCAAATTAACGATACACGGTTCATCTGAAACGGTATACGCTGTTTCCGAAAGCTGTCACTGTTGAGTGTCATCGGTACCTCCGCGGGCTTTGTCCACTCCTCATTGAAAATATAAATCGAGAAATATAATAGCGCCCGCGCCATTTTAAGAATCTCCTCGGCAAGTTGTACATTGTAGCGTTATCTCCACAAACAACCCTCTTTCTTTCTTTGAATAAACTCATAATGCATGAGTCGCTTTACAAAGATTTGCGACCGGAAAAGCTCGCGCTCCTTTAATAACGTCGCATCTCAATCTCAGCCGTCAAAACAAACGGATATTTCATTTTAAATACGAAAAGTGTAAAAAAAAAGAGAAGTGCAATTAAAAAGAAGCGCAAACTTGGGAGCAGAGCTGCAGGTCCCGTGGCACGAAGTTTAGCTATATAAATAAATAACAACGGGCAGGTTCTTCCTTACGTTCATCTTTACGTTCGCGTTTTCTTTCGGATAAATCGATCTCCAACTTCGGGGCGAAAGTCTGGCGTAATTTTTCGCGAATCGCGATTTCGTCTTTCGCGCCGCGTGCAACGCTCAAACCGGAAGGGGGCCGGAGTCTTTAAAAAGCAGAATCAAGGGGGAACCATCATCCAGATAATGCGTACACAGTAAAATTTAATTACCCGACGCGGTTTTATGGAGCCTGCCGCCGTTATTGCACGCAACCTGATGGTGCCTTCGTATCAGTTTCGGTAATGAGACACGGTCGAGTGAGGAGCAGAGAAAGGCAAAGGAATCAGGAATATTGCCACGGCCGGATTATAACAAAGTTGAAATATACAAACACGCAGCGCGTAACTTTAATGGCGATTATCGAACTATGTTTTACGTGTATACGGACGGCACGACGCGGACGGCAGGAATGTTGTAATCGATGTTATCCTTCGTAAAAAGGACCGCGCGCTCTCAGGTTGGCCGGAACGGCATTAAAGCTTCTGTACACACAAACGGTTTCTTTAATATCCAAAACGACCGACGACTGATTATCCGGATTATTTATGCCCGTATGAAAAAATTGTTTGAGGAAGAGAAGCGGCCGCGGGTATCCGCGCCACCGGCCGGTCGGCCGGACGTTTCGACGGCTTATAATACGTTCGCCTTTTTAAGCGAGGGTCCCTCTTCTCCCGCTAACAAGATCGTAACGCGCCGATATGGACGATCGGCTGAAATTCCTACCTCTCTCCGAGATGCCGATAGGACGCGGAGGGCCGAGAGAAGAAGGACGGAAAGATCACGCCGAGAATACCTGCGCGACGTTCCCTCGTACGAGGGATTTAAGAAACCGAAGTGCTATCTGCGAAAGCTCGATCGAACGCGCAATAAAAAGCGCAATAAAAGCACTTCGCGACGAATTCGGTCGACGGTTTCTCTCCGACCGATCGCGTTTCCACTCGCACGGCTCCTTCATAGCCCGGTGTGTCCCGGCTTTCCCCGCACTTCTTCTCTTCTGCCTACTTCTTCGATCAATTTGAAGTGAACTTTCCCTTGACAAAACTTAGCAGGAATATCTTCCGAGTTATCAGCGAATTGAAATTTTACGAATTTTATGTGACTTGCACTTCTAAAAGTGTTACAAATATTATCGTGTTATATGGAGCCACGTTATTTTCTACACAGAAAAAAATGAGTTGATTATCAAATCAACAATTCATTGTTTCATATATAAGCAAGAATATAAAATCTTCTTGGAAGAATTTGATAATCTTAATCAGACATTTGCTTACGGGAAGAGAAAAATGTTCTCCATGTAAGCAAATTATAAGAGATTATAAATGCTTTTAAGATTTTATATTCTTGCTTATATATGAAACAATGAATTGTTGAATTGATACTAAATTTTTTCTGTGTACATGTTTAATATAATTTATCTGATGCATATCGAAACCGAGTAACAATCTGCGCAGATATGTAATCATTTTTAAGAGAAAGAGAGACAGAGAATCTTTGAGAATCAATGCAAAGATACTTACATTCAAAATTGTTATAATTACAATTATTTTTGTTATAATTATAGAGAGTATAATAAAATAATGCACTGATGGTTATTTGCTATGAGTATTTCCATATTTGCTCAAGTTTCCAGCCACAGTTTCATATATCGAATTTTACTAGAGCACCTCGTATCTCGAAATACATGTGTTCTCTTATAGTCTCTTTTTATCCGCAATATTATACCCGTGTTTTCTGTGGCAATTCAATCTTCATGAAATTACAGAAACGTTTTTATCCCATTAGCGAATTAATTTCGCTCATATAATTTAACTTATTTTAATATAAGATATATTCGCAAGGTACATTTAATATTAAAAGCTCGAAAATGTTGCGACCTCAGCAGTGGTGTTCTATTAAATTTAGAGAAAAAGCCAGCTTAAATTCACCGGGGGAGTCTGTGTTATTGTCAGTCACCATCATTGTGTAAAGTTAATGGCGGGATGATGTCCCGTATATATGTTACGGTAACGCAAATTCACTAGTGGAAGTATCGCGTTACAAAAGATACTCGCGTTACACCTGCTTAAGTACCTAAGCAACGCTCCTTAAATTATGCAAATATACATCACGGCAAAACGTCGGCGGGCGAATTTTATCCGCTGCGCTCGCGTTTGCGCGAATAGCCCGAAATACGAAGCTAATGCTAATGCGCCTGGGAGAAATTTGTTAATTTAGTATTTTGTTTCATCGCGTTATTCTAGATTGTCTTGCGTTAGCAACGTGTGATGTTCAATTAAAAATTAAAAGGTAGAAATCTACGTTGATACTCGTCGTTCGACGACAATCATCGTTAGATTGCAGTGCGATTAAGCGCTTATGAGAAACGTTTTTAAAATGATTTAGATTAATTAATTATAAATTTAATTCATAATTCTTTCGAGCATGGTTTTTGCATTATCGCTCTTTACTTTACGAAATCACGAGAGAGGAACCGCGGCCATTACGAACATTCTATATAAATCACATAGCATTATTAACACAGATTATCCGTCAAAAGATGGTTCCCGGCTTACGCGAACGTTAAGTAAACTATATTGCAAGTAAATATTCCTGTATTATCGAGCGAATAAATGCGAAATTAATCAAGTAGTACATCACAATTTATTTCGAGAGGCGATTAAAATTATTATTACGAAGAATTATAACTCTTCTTTACGAGAAAAAAGAACAGGGAAAATATGCGCAAAAAAGTTACACGTAGAATCAGTGTTTGCCAAATTTTTTTTATATAAATATTCCTTTTGCGGTCGCAACATTTATCTAGCTTAGGAAATTGGTACAATATGGGAGCCACGTGACTTGTGACAGCCTTTATGAGATACGCTGTACACAAATAATATAAGCTACGGTACACATAGGCAAACGTATACGCTCATGGGAAAAGAGACACAGAAGGGGAAAAAAGGAAAGAAAAAGAGAAAATGCGTCGCGCATCTACATAAATTCTTTACTGCTACGTGCATCGCATATTTCCGATATTCTTGCACGGCATGTTGTGAGCTCTCAGAACTTTAAAGAAACATTTTCTACTATGATCCGTACAGAACTATCTCGCGCATCTGATAAACTGCTGCTCGTAACAAACTTGTTACAGATAATGTGATAAATAATGGCCGTAAAAAAAATATATTTGCAAAACTTGCTTATCATATAAAATCTGACGTTTCGTTTTTTTTTCTCGTTATATTTTGCGACCCGCAATTAAACACACATAGTATTTTAATTTTTGTTTTATATAGATCTCTTTTCATTTTATACACGATGCCCTGAATTTCGCAATAAATATCTTCATTTTAATTCTGTACATTAATATTAATCTATTTCTAAACAAATATTGTATTTATATTAATATTAATCTATTTCTAAACAAATATTGTATTTATATTAATATTAATCTATTTCTAAACAAATATTGTATTTATATTAATATTAATCTATTTCTAAACAAATATTGTATTTATATTAATATTAATCTATTTCTAAACAAATATTGTATTTATATTAATATTAATCTATTTCTAAACAAATATTGTATTTATATTAATATTAATCTATTTCTAAACAAATATTGTATTTATATTAATATTAATCTATTTCTAAACAAATATTGTATTTATATTAATATTAATCTATTTCTAAACAAATATTGTATTTATATTAATATTAATCTATTTCTAAACAAATATTGTATTTATATTAATATTAATCTATTTCTAAACAAATATTGTATTTATATTAATATTAATCTATTTCTAAACAAATATTGTATTTATATTAATATTAATTATATTTATATAAATATCTGTGTGAGCTGCAAGTTTCAGCGTTCAGGAATCGGAGAGTTCTACAGGGAGAGTTATGCATGTGCAGTGACCGATCTTTCTGCGAGTTGAATCGCGACGGACACCGTCTCTCGCGAAAGGAAGACGACCCGATCCGTGATCTCTTCCGGGCTGTCGATACGGCGATTCGCCTCGCGCACCTCTCTCAGTGACGTGTGCCGCGTTTGCTTTAGTTCCGGGATGCATACGCAAGAGAAAGAGAGAGGGAGAGAGAGAATGTACGTGTGTATGTGCAGACAACGTTTTATTAACCCTCTCGCGTACACCGCTCGCTGCGTATGTATACGGGAACACGGTGCATCGGCTACGAGTTACTCTCCTCCTCTCTCTTCCTCTCTTTCTTTCCTCTCTCCTCGGTGTACAAGCGTGTATAAAGCACACGGCGCGCGTTCTGTGTACTTGCAATCGATCGTTGGCGCGTTGCCACCAGCCATAGCGCGTTTCTTCCTGCCTCTCTTCTTCCTTATCACCCCTATCGTCGTCTGTGTATCTTTTCGACCTCTCTCCTTCCCCTCTTGCTCTCTCTCTCTCTCTCTCGTCTCATCCAGCACGGCGCGTTTGCACATACCTTTCCCACGACCTATAAATTCGCTCTCGATGATATTGTCCCGTATCGCATCGCATCGTATCGAATCGCGGCGTAGGCGCTCAGATAAGAACCGTTCGGAGACACCCGGTATTACGACGATATAATCATTACGAGACGAGCGCGAGATTGGATTTCGATGTTGCGAACGTTGTTGTGTCAAGGAACGAGGGATGCATGGCTGTTTGACCTTTAAATTGCCCTGGTAATGGATATTTTATTGATACCCCTTTTGGCAGCGTATCATCCACCACTTCCGGCGAATCTTGCCCGCACGATATGATAAGGACGATATATATTAAGAGTGTATATATATATATATATA
>QKQZ01043883.1:0-16993 GCA_003595255.1 Solenopsis fugax | reverse complement strand
GCCATGGATGAGCGAGACCGGCGTCGCCGCCGCCGCCGCCTCCGGCAACTTGGGCCTCAAAGGGGTCATAGCCGGTACGTTAATCCTTCGCTTTCTCCATTCTCGTCTCTCTCTCAGAGGAAAAACGACAGAAAGAGAGAAAGTACTTGTTCGCTCGTTCACTCGCTCGCTCGCGCGATCGCCCATGACCCGCCGACCTCTGACACCTGTCTGGGTGCACTACGTCACGCGGCTTCGTTTGCCGATTGCGGAACGTGTGCATCATGAAAGCCTCCTTTTTTTCTCTTCCTTTTTTTCCGGAGTCAGTGCACTCCCGCAAATCGTACGATTAACACGAGGGATCGCGCGATCGCGCGGTTTCACATGATTGCGTGCGCGCGCGCGCGCGTATGTGGATATCTGCGTTCCTCGCAAGGTCATCGCGCTTATCTGAATTTTCAAAGTAATGGAGTGACCGTGAATTATGGTCACTTTACACGATTATTTCTAGCTCTATGTTAACGATTTAATGATCGAATTAATGATTGTGAACATACTGATAAAATTTAATTAAAAGAATTGAGATGCAAAAATTGTGTTGCAATCATATTTTTGTAATATTTTCTTGCACATTGAAATTGTACAAGCGGTTATTTTTTAAAACAGGAAATTAGATTAGGATTTTTAATAGTTAAAAATTAAAAGAACAAGTGAAAAATATTCTATTTTTTTAACTTATTCTTTTATTTTTTAATTCTTTAGATTATTTTTTTTCAACTCAACAAGTTTCTCAATAAGACTTCTTTAATAACTACTTGACATGTGCACATACATCATACATGTACCACCTTTGCCTTTATAAATACTTGAGAGTACATTTGTTTTACAGGTGGTATTACCGGGGGCATAGAAATTTGCATCACATATCCCACTGAATACGTCAAAACGCAGCTGCAGTTGGATGGAAAAGCTGGCGCTGGTAAGGAATACACAGGAATAATCGACTGTGTCACCAAGACTGTCAAGACTCGCGGATTCTTCGGCTTGTACAGAGGCCTGTCGGTCCTGCTTTACGGCTCGATACCGAAGTCGGCGGTGCGGTTTGGCGCTTTTGAGTCGGTGAAGAAACAATTGGTGGACGCGGATGGAAAGCTCAATCCGCAGAGGCGGGTTCTTGCCGGCCTCTGCGCTGGTGTATGCGAAGCTATTTTCGCGGTTACCCCGATGGAAACGGTTAAAGTGAAATTCATCAACGATCAACGCTCGGCGAATCCGAAATTCAGGGGATTTTTCCATGGAGTACGCTTGATTGTGAAGGAACACGGTAAGTGAATTTAAAGTATAATTCCAGTTTCTTTAATATAATGTTATATATTTTAATTTTATTTCTTTTTAATTTATGTTTATGTTAATTAAAAATTGAATAAATTTGAATTGCAATCGAGTTGTAATATGGAAAGAAAAAAAGAAATATTAAAACAAACCATATAACTTAAATAAGTGGAATTTTATCATAAGACTCAATTATAAGAGCTCATAACTTGTTTATAAGTGGGTCGGATTGCAACATGTGCTTATGTAGTCGGTTTATCACAGTACATTACGAAATAATCTTGAATTCGTTTCCACATTAAATAATAAGAATGTATCAAATCAATTACAAATTAAATTATATTAAAAATTAGGATTCAAATATTGTGTATGTATACAAAAGATAATAATAATTATTATTATATTAAGACATCTTTAAATTAAAGTAATTTTAATAATAATAAAATAATTTTGACAAAAAGTTATTTTATTATTTTAAATGTTAATATAATACAATTATATAATCATAATGTTAAGCATGCTATTAACAATAATATATGAGCTATTTTTTTGTACGTAGGCTTTAAAGGCGTGTATCAGGGAGTAATGCCCACAATCTTGAAGCAAGGATCCAATCAAGCAATCCGTTTCTTCGTGATGGAGACGTTAAAAGATTGGTACAAAGGAGGTGACAATACTAAAAGCGTTCCTAAAATTGTAGTCGGTGCATTTGGTGCAGTTGCTGGCGCAGCATCAGTTTTTGGAAACACGCCTATTGATGTCATAAAAACTAGAATGCAGGTATGCATATAATGCATCTCGCGTATATTTATAATTTATATTAAAAATTATTACTCTGTTAATGTCTGTATTCATAATAATTTTATTAAACTTTGTTGTTCTAAATCTCTATTTTGTATGTTTAGGGATTGGAAGCTTCAAAGTACAAGAGCAGCATGGATTGTGTGGTTCAAGTGTGGAAGAAAGAGGGTCCGATGGCATTTTACAAAGGAACCATTCCGCGATTGAGCAGAGTATGCTTAGACGTTGCCATAACATTCATGATATATGATTCCTTCATGGAACTTTTCAACAAAGTATGGCCTTAGGTCTGTCGCATTTTGTATATATACCTACACGATACATTCTGTCAGATTTTACAAATATTGTTTTCAATGTTGACGTACTTTTTACAAAGCATATTTGTACAATGTACTTTTTACGATTAGAGTTTATTTATATTTTTATTTAAGATGTGGATGCGACGAGAGAACGTTGCAATGGCAAAATAACAATGTCCATATATAAAAAAATCACAATAGGGCAAATGTTGCGATTGCATTTATTTTGACAAAGATTAATTTTATGATACGAAAAAAGATGCGAACTTTTATTTTACATTTTTGGTTAATCGTGTGATATTACTACCTCCGATTCTAGTTGCATTTATATGATGTGTGATGCATAAAAATTAACTGTGTTTTATTGAATCGTGTCGTGATTTACTTCGTTTAACATTATAGAATAATATTATACAACGTTACATTCCTGCAATCTCAGTCCAAGATACGAAAATATGAAGTTTTCATATGAACTTCTTAAAGTGTGAGTAATAGTATATGATAATTGTATAAGCCACAATATATAGATATATATGCCACAATATATAGATACATATGCCACAATATATAGATACATGTATTTATACATATAGAATATATTTATGTACAATTTTGTACAAAGAGAAACATAATAGTAATTGACAAAACAAGGAAAATCCTCCAACGATTTTAATTTAAATTTCTCGTATTTCCGAGAATTATATCAATGTTGCAGAGGTAAATATGGATGTATGTTAATAAAAAAAGTGTTTAAGCTAATTTCTATTTAGTTTCCTCAAATTTCCTATGTAATTCATTTTCATAAGCGAAATATAAAAATACGTATATAGTATACTTCGGATTTCTAATATTTTTGTTCAACAGGCTGGTATCATGGGTCTTTTATGGTACCTTCGACATCTTTACATCATTCTCAATAACACGGTTTTTTTTTAGTACGTAAGCTGCCAGAGCTCCAAGACTCTGTAAAATAATCCGTCGTCTCGCAGGAACGCATAGATGATTCTTTAAAACGTTCGCTCGGCTCTCTGTTTTTGTTCGACTTTTAAAAAAGTATTATATTGCAAAAACTATTGATTTATGCTCGACACGTGGAGGATCAAAGGTAACATTTAAGATGATTGATTCTCACGAACTGTTAAAATTTGAATTTTTTAAATCGTAGTCATTATTCAATACGTGCGTTAAAAAATCATGGGTTTTAATCATTGACTTCAACTTTTTCTTTCGTCGGTTAAAATAAAGATTTTTCATCATTTATATTTTTATATATGCACAGGATATCCTGAGTCATAACGGTATCTCCGATTAACGCAAAGTCTCGAAGAATTCAAGGAACGCCCGATTGTTCCCCAGGAGTCCTCGATCTATAGAAAATTAACAAATCTACGTGGGATTTACGAAGCGAGACCAAGACAGTCCCCCCTTGATATTCGAGGCGTGAGATGCGGAGCGTTGCAAAACGGTGCATCAGGGCCTGTAGTTTGACGCGCGGCGTGATCCACGTTTCCACGTGGAAGAATATAGGGCCGTAAGACTGCTTAGGTATTAATAAGCAAGTGGAATAATTAAAAGAGTAGTGGAGCAGTCCGGGTAGCATCTTGAGTGCTAGGATTGCTTGGAGTGAGTACGAAGGATCTCGAATTCGAATCTCGGTTGGATCCGTTAATTTTTCCGTTGTATACAGGTATGTGTTTGCGAGCGCTCGTTTTATACACTCGTATGCTGATGTTAGTGTTGCAGAACGAGCGGGGCAACACACGGCTGGGGTCTCATCGGGGCCCGGCGAGGTAGAGGAGGAGGAGCAGAGAAGAGAAGCGCATAGAAGAAGCAAACAGCACCGGGCAGGCGGCAAGCAGCAGTGCCGGCCCCGCTCTGGGCCCGACGGGGGGACCCGGGGTCACATTCCAAGATGGCTGTGCCTGAGGAATGCAGTGGGTGCCCCCCTAAGACGCCTGCCTCCCTCCTTTTTTATTAATCGGTCCCATTTGCCCGTTCTAGCGAAAAGAAACCCCCTTATTACCGCTCGCGCGCGGTGAAACAATGTAACGCGCGTATACGCAGAGTTTAGTTTGCCAGCCGACGCCGAGAGAAGGTGACGAGGTGAGTCTCATAAGAGAGAGAGAACGGGACGGAGAGAGATAGAGGCATCGCACGTTTAATCCGGGCCCTGATCTTCATGCCAGCACGTCGCAGATGATGCCCATGCCAGAGGATGCTACTAGCTCGTCTTAAGCAATGTCTCATAGGGATATCTCTGAGGTAATTTTGAGATTCCTATTGCAACTCTGGGCCCAATCTTGGGTCAGGGTCTGGCCCTCGCCTACATCTTACATTTCTCGATCGTTACATGTTTTGATCCGTCTAGTTATAATTTTTTACGTATTTATTCATTCAAGTATTTTATTGATATTGCTTTATATTAATCTTATTTTTTGTCTCGTAATGGAGGAATTGTTTATATTAATCATTTATATAAATATTGGGGTAAAAAATATCTAATATTTTCTTCACTTTTAGCTCTATTTGGAACTTTTCTCATATTTTAATTACATTAAAATATATATTATATTTTTAATTATATTTTAATTATATTAAAAAAATATATATTTTATATAATCTTATGCTTATGTTATTAATTGGTGTTATAAGCTTTTTTTTGGTGTTATGCTTATGTTATTAATTGGTGTTATAAGCTTTTCAATTATTGTTAATTTTATTATTAAGAGAGAAAATAACAAGTTTATTGGTCACTTTTAATTTTATGATTCTTCATGTATAATTCCTCAATTTATATAAACAGATTAGTTTCCTATCTATCGATGAAAAATAGGAAGTTATTTTTTTGAAATAAAATTGTCTCAATTCGATGATTGTAAGGTGGAGCCCGAAGGTACGTCGGCCTTGGCCGCTGGATCCAGGACACTATTCTTAGAAACGGTACGCAGGAGTAACGCAGCGTGCCAGAATGGAGATTACGCACTGGCCGCGACATTGTATACGGAAGCCCTCGCCCTGGATCCCCTCAGTCACGTGTTGTATTCAAATAGATCGGCCGCCAGGCTCAAAATGGGATTATTCGCGCTTGCGTTACAAGATGCTGTCCGAGCTACCGAGCTGAGTCCGCAGTGGCCGAAAGTATATATTTTTCTTCGTATTCTTTCGTACATCCCTGATGAAAATATTTTACTGAAATTAACAACAATAAACAACATTGAAATATTATTGAATTGTATATGAAAATCTCTTTCAATTGACCTACTTTTAGTATCATTTTGTTGAGATTTTAATAAGAAATACAAGACATTAGGATTAAAGAATTTAGCAAACTTTAAAATGAAAATCTATGAACATAATGAAATTAATGAAATTATTTAACAGAATTTAAAATTTAGTATTATATGAATGGATCAGAATAAAGTAGTCAAGTAGGTCTTTAAATTATAAAGAAATAAATGATTTAATGCATTTAGAAAAGCCTAAAAATAAACTTGAACATTTATTCTTAACAATATTTCAGTAATTTTTATTTCTTGTTTCAACGATTTCAGTGGTATGTTTTTCCATCTCATCAAATTTCGGTTCTACAACAATCTATAACTATTTTCAGGCGTACTACCGGCAAGGAGTAGCGCTGCAATGCCTAGGACGTCACGGAGAGGCACTCGTTGCCTTCAGCACGGGATTAGCTCATGATGCATCCAATCATCAATTATTATCAGGCTTGGTAGAAGCATCGCTAAAGTCTCCGCTGCGACCAACTTTGGAGCCGACTTTTCAACAATTGCGCGCGATGAAACTCGACGAGTCTCCATTCGTTGTCATATCCGTGGTCGGTCAGGAACTACTCGGAGCTGGACAATACAGGGCGGCCGCTGGCGTGCTGGAGGCCGCGCTCACCATCGGTTCGTGCAGTTTAAAATTGAGAGGTTCCGTATTCTCCGCTTTGTCTAGCGCGTACTGGGCATTGAATTCTCTGGACAAGGCAATCAATTACATGCAGCAGGATCTGGGTGAGTAACAGATAAGTCGAGCGGAAATTTTTGCATTGATTCTTTTTAATTTGAAATTTAAATGAATCTAACATGGGGGGGGGTCCAAATTTATTTACTGATTATTTATTGAAATTTTCAGAAGTGGCACGTTCCTTGGGAGACACGCAGGGCGAGTGCAGAGCCCATGGAAATTTAGGGTCTGCTTATTTCAGTAAGGGCAGCTTCAAGGAAGCTCTAACGGCTCATAGGTACCAACTTGTTCTAGCTATGAAATGTAAAGATACACAAGCGGCAGCCTCGGCCTTGACCAGTCTGGGACACGTTTACACGGCGATTGGCGATTTGCCGAACGCCCTGGCCTCCCATAAGCAGTGTGTACAATTAGTGAAGCAAATGGGAGATCGACTGCAGGAGGCACGCGAAATCGGTAATGTCGGGGCGGTTTATTTGGCGATGGGGGAGTTCGAGAGCGCCGTCGATTGCCATACGCAACATCTGAGGATAGCCAGGCGGCTCGGTGATCGTGTGGAGGAGGCAAGGGCTTTCAGTAATTTGGGATCGTCTCATCACTATCGTAGAAATTTCGGACAGGCGATGACTTATCATGAGAATGTTCTGAGAATAGCTCAGGAACTTGGGGACAGAGCGATAGAGACCAGAGCGTACGCAGGATTAGGTCATGCCGCCAGATGTGCAGGTGATGATGATAATAATTATTAGGCACTGCATTGTTACATTGTAATACAGTAGCGAATTGTTTCTATTTTTAATCTTTCCTTTACTTTAACATAAGTGTATCAAAATGCAATAGGTGACTTAGCACAAGCCAAGCTCTGGCATCAGAGACAGCTCGACGTCGCGTTAGTCACGAAAGACAAGGTGGCCGAGGGACGAGCCTGTAGTAATCTAGGCATAGTGTATCAGTTACTCGGCGAGCACGACGCTGCCTTAAAATTACATCAGGCACACTTGGGAATCGCAAGATCGTTAGGAGATAAGGCTGGTACAGGTAGAGCATACGGAAATATCGGTAATGCTTATAACGCCTTGGGTTATTACGAACAAGCCATCAAGTACCACAAGCAGGAATTAACGATAAGCAAAGAGGTAGGCGTCCTAAAAATAAATATATTGTCATAATGAAATTTTCTGTGCTAATGATACTGTCATTCAGGTAAACGATCGTAGCTCGGAAGCCAGCACGCACGGAAACCTGGCGGTCGCGTATCAAGCTGTACAAGGTCACGAGGCAGCATTGAGACACTATAGAGCTCACCTAGCTATAGCGCGCGAACTGAAAGACACAGCCGGCGAGGCGTGTGCCCTGCTAAATCTCGCCAATTGTCTATCTTCGCGCGGTAGATTCGAAGAGGCGGTGCCATATTACGAGCA
The DNA here is from genome assembly GCA_003595255.1 of Solenopsis fugax. Lineage (NCBI taxonomy): Eukaryota > Metazoa > Arthropoda > Insecta > Hymenoptera > Formicidae > Solenopsis > Solenopsis fugax. Next base: position 9,195 of record QKQZ01043883.1, on the reverse strand, counting down.
GTATCTAATGTTGTCGCAAGAATTGCACGACGTTGAGGGAGAGGCCAAAGCATGCCATTTTCTGGGATACGCTCATTACTGCCTGGGAAATCATCGGGAAGCGGTCAGATACTACGATCAGGATTTAGCACTAGCGAAGGATCTGCAAGATAAATCTGGAATGGGTAGAGCCTACTGCAATTTGGGATTAGCTCACTTGGCGCTGGAAAATCTGGACACTGCTCTGGAGTGTCAAAAATATTATTTAGGTAATACTTTCGTTTTAAAATACATATATTGTAATTAATATGTTTTATAATTATATATTAATGTATTAAAAATAATCGATTAAATATAAATAAATAAAATATAATGATAAAAGATATTTATATTGATAAATCGTTAATTATTTAGCAATTGCGCATATGACCAAGCATCTGGCTGGCAAGTTCCGCGCTCTGGGAAATATCGGTGACTGCTTGTTGCGCATGGGAGAGGTCGACGAAGCTGTCAAGATGCATCAACGTCAATTGAACTTGGCACGTCAAGCAGCCGATCGTTGTCTGGAAGCGGCTGCCTATGGCGCATTAGGGATTGCTCATCGAGCTACAAAGAATCTAGACAAGGCTCTCGGTTTTCATACGCAGGAGTTAACGCTGAGGCAAGAAGCTGGTGACTTGCGCGGCGAATGCAGAGCACATGGAAACCTGGGTGCTGTGCACATGGCGCTGGGACAGTACACTCATGCGGTTAAGTGTTATCAAGAACAATTGGAAAGGGCAAAGGAGCTAGCAGATTCTGGAGTCGAAGCTCAAGCACTAGGTAATTTAATTTTATAATATGTAATTTAAAATAAAACTAATAAAAATAAAATTTGAGATGTATATTTAAAATTTCTCGCTTAAATGATGAAGGTAAATTTATTACAATAATATATACAGAATGTAATATGCTAGAAAAAAATAATTTAGAAAAGCAAGCATTAATTTTTGAAAAAGTATAATTAAATTTAAAAAATTAATATCCTTATTATATATAATTTTTTATTGTAGGAAATTTGGGCATAGCTAGACTTAATATGACGCATTACGAAGATGCTATTGGTTATTTCGAGCAACAGTTAGCAACTTTAGAACCGCTAACCACTGGCACTGCTTTACTTGACAAAGCCCGAGCACTCGGAAATTTGGGAGACTGCTACGAGGCTTTGGGTGATCTGGAAGAAGCTATTAAATGTCATGAACAACAATTGACAGCTGCTACGAAGCTGAAGAGCATAAGAGATCAGGAGAGAGCCTACAGAGGATTGGGAAGAGCTCGCGAGGCTATCGGAAACTTACAGGAAGCCTTGGTATGTTTCGAAAAGAGATTAGTGGCCGCTCATGAAGTGGACAGTCCCGAGGCGAGAGGTGCCGCTTACGGTGATCTAGGTAAACTGATACGATAATAAAATTTAAATTAATTTTATTAAGTTCTTAGAAAAAGAGACATTTTTTTAGTAGATATATTTCTACGAAAACCACGCGAATCTTTTCGGTTGTTTAATGTTAACGTATGTTATAATATTTACTCGAGTTTTAATTTGCAGGTAGAGTACACGCTGCGTTAGGTAATCATGAGCAGGCCGTTAGTTGTTTGTCACATCAATTGGCCCTCGCTCGTGGACTCGGTGACAAAGCGGCTGAGGCTGAAGCTGCCAGCGGTTTGGGAGCAGTACATCTTTTGATGGACGATCCGAACTCCGCTTTACGTCATCATCAGTTGGAGCTGTCGATCGCCGAGGGTTTGGACGCGGCTGGATTGCAAGCTCGCGCCTGTGCCAATTTGGGAGTGACCCAAGAGACATTGGGGCAATATGAGGAAGCTATAAGGTTGCAGGAGCAATCGTTAAGTCTTGCTGCCGCGGCTGGCGATCAACCCGCCCGAGCGGCAGCTTTCGCGAGTCTAGGTCGACTCCATCATCTGTGCGGGGACCTGCCACGCGCTCTGAGTTATCTGCAATCTGGTCTATCCCTGTCTGAAGGCTTGGGTAGAAGGGAAGAAGCCGCCAGATTGAGACACAGACTTGGTCTTGTGCACTGGGAAGCCGGAGAAGCACTCATATCTGTAGAACACTTAGAGAAGGCTGCGAATCTTTTAGAATCATTGGACGGAACTTCTGTGTCCCTTTCTTGTGGTCAACCCAATCGAGCTGAATTGCTATCAGAAACATATAGGATGTTGCAGAAGGTATTAATCAATCTAAATCGAGCAGAAGAGGCTTTGAATTGGGCGGAAAGATCTAGAAGATCCAAGAGTAATTCTCTGGACGACGCAGCTCACTATTCCGAGATTATTGATCGACAACGCGGGGTTATCCTGTATTATAGGTATCTTTTTACGAATATTACAACTTAAAATAAAAAATATAATTTATTTAATACCATAATAATTTATCCTTTTAAAAGATTAAAATAAGTGAACAAAAATGTGTTTATGTGATTTTAGCGAGGTGGGATGTGATTTGCATGCGTGGTGCTTAGCTCCAGGACGCGGATTATTACGATTTCACTCCGCCACATTGGATGATGGGGTAGGTCTGGAAAAGAGGGTTCTTCAAGCACGCGAAGCACTCCTGGACGAGAGTAATGAGCTTATTGAGGAATCCACCAAAATCCCGTCGAGGGGTCATCACTTGAATGCCAGTTCCTACAGTTTAAGTAGCCTCTTTAGCGTCGGCTCCGTGAGTTCTCGCGCCGGTAGCGCTCGTTGGGGACGAGGCACGAAAGGACCTACATGGCAGGCGCCATTGCCGATACAGGTGCTCTACGATCTTCTTCTCGCCCCGTTCGAGGATCTGTTACCACCACCACGAAAGGAATTGATCATGGTGGTGGAGAAGTCTCTCTACTTGGCGCCATTCCCGGCTTTGCAATCCAATCCAGGCGAGGATTATCTGTGCGAGAGATTTTCGTTGTTGGTGGTACCATCTCTTGCGGCACTCAGAAAAAGATCTAAGACGCCTGTACTGGAAGGCGGTGCTACCGTGGCTGCGCTGGTTGTCGGAAATCCTGTTCTGCCGGAAGATGTTCGAGAGGAATATGGATGGGCCGAGAGCGTCGCTTCTACTGAGACCGAGTCGGAAATAGTCGCTGAATTGTTAGAGGCTCGTGCAATGACTGGTTAGTATCAGCTACACAGTTGTAAAAATTTTCATAATTATACCAACTTTGCGAAAAATATAAAATTTTCTTATTTACTCTTGTTTACAATAGGATTGGAAGCGACTAGATCGATGGTACTGCGGTCTCTACCAGATGCGGAATGCGTCCATCTAACTGTGCCAGTCTTCTGGAATACCGGCAATCTAGCGTTCTCGCCTGATCAGTGCGAAGAGCCGTCCGAAAGACCAGAATATCTGATAAATCAGGTAGATTTACTCAGGCTAAAGATGTCCGCTCGTCTAGTGGTCGTGTCCAGCGGTCAGAGTTGGAGCAACGTAGATTGCACAAATGCTACGTCAGACGGCATACAGAATCTCGCTAAAATTTTGTTGAACGCGGGCGCGCAATGTGTGCTCATAGGAATGTGGGCAGTACCACCGACCGCCGGCAGCATCTTGTTGCGAGCGTTTTACAGCGCGATGTTGCAGGGTGCGAGAGCATCACGTGCGTTAGCCGAGGCGATGCAAACTGTTCAGCATACCAGACACTTTGCTCATCCTGCTAACTGGGCCGGTTGGCTGCTTATCGGTGGAGATGCGAGATTGTCCAACAAGGTATGTTCAATTTAGAAATTACATGTGCTATTTTAGTAACTGTAAAATCGACTAAAGCTTTATGATGTCCTGGATAAATCTAATCTTATTCTAGATTTAAAAGCAGATATAGTTTTTGTCTTCTTTTAGATTACAGTTTTGCTTATTGTAGGAAATGTTTATAAGCTAAAAAAATAGAAGCACGATTTAGTTAGATTGAAGAAATCGAATTTGCTAACAATATAATTTCCTTATATATAAATTTAATATTTCATAATTCTTTTGTTTTATCAGGTCGCGCTCATGGGTCAAGCGTTGGCAGAATTATTACGTGGTGGTCCCGAACAAAGCAGGGATGCACTGCGAGTGACGCTCCATCTGGTAGAGAAATCGTTACAGAGAATTCATCGCGGGCAGAAGAACGCCATGTATACGACTCAACGCAGTATCGAGAACAAGGTGGGCGCGGCCACTGGTTGGCGAGAACTCCTGATGTCCGTGGGATTCAGATTCGAGCCGGCCGGCAACGGTATACCGTCCTCCGTTTTCTTCCCGCAAAGTGATCCTGAAGAAAGACTGACGAGGTGCAGCGCCAGCTTACAAGCTCTATTGGGATTAGGTCAATCGTCGTTGCACGCTTTGGCCAGGCTCTTACAAGTACTGACTTCAATTAACATTTAACCAAATACATATAGAGTTTTGTGATTTTAATTAACTGTATAAAAAAAATATTTCAGGCGCCAGAAGCCGCGGAAGACGTTATCGCTGCCATGAGAAGAGCCAGCTGCGCCACAGAAGGACAAGAAGTTGTGTTGCCTGTACACGTTTGGAGAGCATCCGGATCACACGAACTATTCGCTAGCTTAGGTTTCGATTTAATGGAAGTTGGGCAGTCGGAAGTGATACTGAGAACAGGCAAACAAGCTTCACGTAGAGCCGTCCAATTTGCTCTTCAAGCTCTCCTTGCATTATTTGGTAAATTAAAATTCATGATGATACATAATAATAGTAGTAGATGTAAATTAATTATATTTATATGTGTGTATTGTCAATTGCAGACACACAGGAAGCACCAAAAAGTCTTAGCTTAGATTCAGGCAGTTCAATGGAGAGCTTAGCTTCTGTGGCCCATAGCGAGAAAAATCTTGTAGAACGGCCGCGATTAGGAGGAGCCTTTGCAAGTTACGTACGACATCGTGGCGAACCAGACGGAAAGACCATGGAACCACCGAACGTTTTGATACCAACATCGCGACAACCATGTCAAAATGGTGGAGGTATATATAAATATCTCAAAGTTAGAGCACTCGAATTGACTATCTTCTTTCAATATTAAAAGACAATTCGCATAAATGGTGAAAATTTTACATAAAGATCAAATATATCTTATATAAAAATTTCATAAAATATATTTTACGCAGAAATTCAATATTATATGTGAATGCTCCAGGTGAATCAGACGTGGCGTTTACACCTAGTCCTCCTGTGGCGCTTAACTTGAACCATCAGACTCGTATCCGAAATCTTTATCCAGATCAGAATCTGGTGAGGCCTGGCTCGAGCTCGAGCAGTTCGGTAACAGATTGGGACAATGGCCATGCCACTGTATTAAGACGGCAGCCGTTACCGCCGTTGCCGGCTAACGTGCTGGAAAGATTAAGCGTGAGGACGGAGATCGGCACGAATTCGTCGAGGAAGCCGCGACATTCTGCGACGGCGAACGAGGACATCTGCAATGCGCAGACTGACGCGACGCAATCCACGGAGACGCATCCGCAAAACTTGAGGAATTTAGCCACTTCCCTGACAAGTCTGACGCGTGAACTCACACCCACGATCTCGGAGGTGTATCACGAGCGAAATTTGGGGCTAGGTCTAGCACCGTCCTTGTCGAAATTGCTGGAAGAGGTTGGCGCAGTATCCGAGAACGAGGAGTCACAATCGGCAAAGATGATAGGCCACGGCCAGACACAGAATTGGATACAAAATGAGCCGGAGCTCTGCCGGAGGGACGAGGCCGACGGTAGATCTATCGCGGAATCACAGTGCAGTGCCGCCAGTTCGAACAAAATACCTCGGAAAGCTCCCGCGCCGCCAATATAGATTATTTATATTTATAAGTTAAAATATAATTTCATGGAGTATAGTACTGGGTACCAAAGAATGGGAAATATATATCGGAAAACAGGTGGTTGTCTTATAGCCACAGCAGGGCCGATAGAAAAAAAAAAAAACGATCGACGGAGAGCGTGGTGCGAACGCGTATTTACTAGCCAATGTATTTCTTGGTATTTGAGATGAAAATTTGAAAGAATATCCTAGGAACCATAAATACCTTAACACTCGCTAGACGCACATATTTGCATACATGTCCGTTTTTTCATATGTCGGAGCTCGTGATATAATGAGTTCTATATACGTACAAGGACGAAATAATCTCGCTAATATGCTCAAATATAATTTTAATAGTAATCCGTCCAAATGTTTAATTATTAACATTCTTAATGTAGTAAAAGATGATTGTTCATAGAGTTTGGATGTTCAATGAGCTAAAAGAATCAATCTTTCTATATTTGCTCTCATTTATGATTGATATGCTTAATAAATAGCATTGACATCCGAGTTCTAATTTCTGCCTATCATGTTTTTTATAAATCATGCGTTCTAAGTGTTCGTAGAGAACGCAAGAGTAAACTCGAATTGACATTCCATGCTACATTTGTACTTCGCAACATGCACACACAAATACGTATTACATTAATTATAAGAGAAATCTGTTAGATAAATACGTCTGTTAAAGCTTGTGAAGAAGGAAATTTGTTTTACTTATATGTTTTATGAGTTGAATGTTAATCTCAAATTCTGCTTTGCAAAAAACGATATAAGCAATAAAATCGTGTAATATTAATCTTCTTAATATACGCGGGGATACTCAAAATTTTAAATAATAACTTATCAACTTCTACTGCTATAACACAACTGAATAAATTCTGCCAACAGACTGATAATTTAGCTGATAAAATAGCAGATACAAGATAATATTTGGGGGTATTATTAAAAATAAAATATAAAATCAAGAATGTATCAAAAGGCTTTCAAACTTTATTTGACAAGCAGTTAAAATAATTTTAAATGGCCGGTTACTTGGTCTATCAATTTTGCTGGGCCCGGCCCGACCGCGCATACTGTCTTACTTCCCGCTGGTATTTGCGTGTGTCCCGCATCGTATACTACGTTCGATAATAGACCTGCAGCTTTGGCTTCCTTTGCTATCTGCGTAAGGGCAACCTCGCTGTCCACCTGGAAATTAATACATATTCCTTTTTCCTTCCCTCATACGTGCATGTGTATGAAAAGATATTTATTTAAACTGTGTATAGTTAAATATATTTATTAAATGTCAAGTGATGGTCTCTTTCGATTGAAACCTTATCTGGCAAAAAGAATTGTATCTCAAAGAATTAAGGAATATTTAATACAGTACTGACCAGGATTTGTAGTTTTGAGCTTAAAATTGAAATGTGTCAGTATTCATTCATTCATTCATTCATTTCTCAATTAATATAACAAAAGATGAATCCAAAAATATAAATCCTGGACAGTACTGATTTAATATATTAAATTCATTACATATTTCATAAGAATATATTTTCTTTATTAATTGTCTTGAAACTGTTTGTTTCTTTATCAATGTCTTGCATATCTTGAAATGCAATACCTTAAGTGTGATCTTGGCTTGGCCAGACTCCTCCCACGCTCTCAGAATCTTTGGATGCTTCCTGGCAGCCTTGTACGCCGCGACAGCGGCGTGTGAGCACTGAGCCGCCACCTTTCCCTTGCCCATTTTTAAATCCGTTCTAATAACCAGGATCAATTTGTAATTGTCATACTTGTCCGTGTAAGCCTATACAAAGAGAAAACCATTGTAATTGATAGTTTAATGGATCATGTGTTAAAAAAAAAATGTTAAGAGAAATCATATCATTTTTTTTACCACGTCGTCATCATCCGTTTCATCCGAGTCCTCCGCGATGTTTCGAGAACTTCTTCTATTTGCCATGGTCATGAGTTTGTATAAACAATAACCGAACACAGCAGCGGCCATAAATGCCACTTTTGGATCTGTAGCCTGGGCCACGATTGTCTCAGTGATGTCGTCCATGATTTTCGATAATGTACGATAAGATAAAACCTGCAAACGCATACGCGAATTAAAAAAAACACTATTACAATTCTAAATAATTTAAAAATATAAAAGATATACATGTGTACGTTGTAAAGTGAGATAACCTATAACGTCCCAATTCTTACATATTTTCAATATTTCATAAAAAATCACTCATATTACGCATTTATCACGTATATACATATTTTGTAAAGTTAATTTAAAGAAAAGCGTGACGTTACTCACTAAAACAGCAGCGTTATCAACAAGTTGATAATTACGTTCCTGTCATTAGCATCATGTGCCCTATCATGTGGTCGTCAGTGTCAGTAAGTGTAAGTGATCATAAGTGATAGACCGGTAATCGGAGTATTCGGAGTGCATGCGCCGTGCGGCGACTATACAGCCGCGTATGTCAAATGGTTTCGATTTTTGTGAACGTAATGAGCTTTATAATATTCCAACAAAAAAAAACAGAACAAATTAGAATTATATCTCTGCACCTGTACCAACATTGCTATATTTGTTATTATCTCTTTTTTGTTTTATATAATCTATTGTATATTATATATTTTCAGTAAAGTTGTTGCATCTTATTAAAATATATAATATGCACAAAAATTATTTTAAATAAAAAACTTTATGTTTTCATCAAGTGTGCATCACTAATAAAATAGACACACACTCTTGTTTTGTATCTTTTTCTTTTATGCAAATTCTAGTACTTATATAAAATGTTTTTATTCTATTCATATACATACTCTATATATTATTAAAATATGCACATCGCGCATTTTTCTTTTTTTTTTCTTTTTCGAAGATAACTTTTAATATTATTTGAAAAATTACAAATTGAAACATACGAGGGTGGTCCGATAAGTACTTAGCCTCACCGCCCGATGGCGCCACTATCGCAAGAGATGTGGCGACCGGCGAGTCTCCTCTCTACTCAATCGTATGGTTCGTGGAGTAGGGGAGCTGAGCACGTCCGTGGTCGCAGACTCGCACGGCGTGCGCATTCTCTTTCGAGCAGTCGCCTTGTTCACTTGTGTGTGTAGACACACACTACTGCGTTACTTGTAAAGCGTAGTTGTATTGCATCATGCAGAGTATAACGTTCGCGTACCATAGTACATCGTGTTATACGTATTCAGACATTCTCTACTAATAAACATTTACTATTACTAGTAATTGTGACGTGCATTCATTACCATCAATACGACGATAGAACATTTTAATCTGTGAGGCATTCGCGCCCACAGAGAAATTTACTATCGTGTAGTACATTCTCGTAGACGGCTACTGTCGAAATTTC
>QKQZ01043877.1:0-18172 GCA_003595255.1 Solenopsis fugax | reverse complement strand
TATATATATATACACGACTTAGTTATAATTATAATATTGCAATAGAAACATAAAAATTAAAATGATATTGCAATAATAACAATTATAATTCTTTTAAAGTAAGTAAAAGAAACAGATTTCTATAATTTAAAGAAAAATAATCTATGAAAAAACAAAGTGGGGCATCTTGCCCTAATGTAAGAAAAAGATGATCACAGTGTATTTAAATAAATAGTGAAAATAAAAGTACAAATTATAAATCACGTTACAATTTAAGCTCCTTTATTATATACGTAACGTTGATTATGGTAGCTTAACAGTAATTTATTCAACGTTATAGCTTTTAAAGGACACATGCAAAACTTTGCAGGTAGTCAAAAGTAAAAGTATTATATTATATAATATTCAGAATAAGATTATTTCGAATAGTGTACACATATAAATTACTGTAAATATTGATTATCTTTCAGAATGACTATAAAAATGCTTGACTATTTAGCAATTACTGGAGAAATTACAGACTATGGCCATAATACCCCCCAATTTTACCTAAATATTTCATATTTTGTCTTCGAGACTCATGAATTCGTGAGCTTGATTCAAGGTGAGCTTGTTTGCTCTTCCGCGCGGTTGTAATTCTCGCTTACCGCAAATACCGTGGTCCGTTTATGCGTGACGAGTGTGGCGGTTAAAAGGACGAAATGATCCGGAGAGCAATCATTCGGGGGAGCTCTACGTTCGCGCTCCCAACGAAGTGCCGCATTTTGTACAAACAGGAGTAATCGACAGCCAATTAGATGGCCGGGCGGTTAGGCGAACCTTCGAACGGCTAGGTGCGCCCCGGGTAATCGTAGTCATAAATAACATTTATCGAGGGGGTGGCTGGAGAAGAACAGGGGGCAGTGGGGAGAGAGGGATTTGCTCCGCGCTCTAATTGCCAATGATTACCGCGAGCCGTACGAGGAAAAATTGCCAATTTGCATCAAATGCTCGGCCGTCTCTCTCTCCTGTTTCCCGCTTCGTTTACTTACCGTCCGCCCGTCGGATTATAGATAAGCAGTTCCGCCCGTGACGTTAAATCACCTTCCGTTATCCGGCAACGGCTCGTCCCGCCAAATTCCTCTTCCGTTCGAGATACGTCGATATTAAAAAGCATCGCGAGCGCATTAATTCTCGGAGAACAAATTGCTTCGTGGATGTGGTGTACTTTATGGATTCCCGAGGAGCGCCGCGGCTGGAGATTTCGATCATCCACCATTACGTATTTATTCAAGCGGAATCCGTTCGGGGTACGTTGGTATAAAAAGCACGTATTAATTCATACGGGTATATTAGGACAGCTTTCTTCTTTCCAATTTTCGATCTCGCGAGCTCTCACTCGAAATATTCAGCGCGCTGCCGCGTAGGGCACATCAAGTATTAAAACTTAACTTCACGTTAGCAATACTTGCGAGCCGGAGCGTTATGGAGGTTGGGGGATGTTGAGCTCTCCTTCGCGGCCTCGTCATAAATTCGCGATGTTCAGCCGAATTTCAAGTCAATTCGTGCGAATCGTGTGCGATCGCCCCCTACGCGATCTCTCCGGTCGCTTCCTCTTCCGTTTCTTCGCTTCGTCTTTTTTTTTTTCCTTCGGCGCCGGATACGCGGAGAGAGTTCGCGTTCGCACCCGAATAGAGTTGGACGCCGCTCTCCTGAATACACAATGCGATTTATTCGAAACGCGGCGTATAAAACACAAAGGACCGCGTATGATTGGTAAATTATTGAGGCGGACCGGATTTGTCGGCCAATCACGTAGCTCCCTTAAATAATTCAAGGGAGATACGAGCGGCGGATGTGCAGAAGCAAAGAAGGGAGAGGGCCGTCGAAGGCGGCGAAAGTCATTCCGCGTGTTGATTCCCGCGTCGCAACGTCGCGAATCAATATCGCGCGCTCTCGCGACCCGGAAACAAGAACATAAACCTTTAAGAAAGTTGAGGGAAGCGGGAACAGGGGAGCCAGCTTTGGTATTTTGCCTTGGCAGCTCGTGCCGCACAGTGGGTCATTCGTTCATTCCAGCTGGATAAAGTATTTCTATTTAGTATGCAAATATTCAGCATTATTCCTTAGTTTTAAGATTATTTATGTGATATACTATTTTTTAATGTAAATTTAATGGATTTTATAAATATTCCTATTTAAGGAGGTATAAGACATTTCTCAAAATATTGAGAAAATTATGAAAAAATTGCAGATTATTTTATATTGTATTTTTTTGAAAGTAGTAGAAAAAATTGGCCGACGATTTTCTATCTGGATAAAAAATTATTTTAACAAAAAGTAGAGTGCTGTAATAAAAATATAATTAATAATAAAGTAAGAAAAAAATCTGAATTTTTTTTATTTAAGTACTTTAAATATTCAAGATGATTTATGTAAAGTATTTTATTACAAAGATCAGTTTTGTAAAATAAACCAAATTTATTTATTTATTTAGAAAATAACTAAATAGTCATTCACAATAAAACTTTATATAAATCATATTGAATACTTAAAGTACTTACACATAAAATTGAGATTTTTCTTAATGTAAAAATAATTCAATTTTTAATAATAGATAAAGTAAATAAATTATAAAAATTTGTTATTTAATTAAAATATAATTTTATTTACATAACTTTAATATGTGTATAGTTTATTTGAAGTGTTAATATTAAACATACTCGTACTTTCAAATTTTATTTACTTTGCAGGGACTGTATGTCCTATACGTCTTTAAAAAATTTTAACAATTATATTATATTAATATTTTATAAATAAATCCGGGACTTTATTATTGGTTTTGAAGTTTACTTTATAATTTTATATTAATTGCTATTTTTACATGTGCAAAACTTAAAATGCGAAAATGATCGAAACCATGTGTTCATCACATATGAAAAAATGAATAGTTTAATTAATAAAATTTTTTAAGTGAGAGAATTTTTTTACAAAATCCATTACATTTGTATTAGAATAGCATATAATATATAACATAAATAATCATAAAATTAAAAAATAATGCTGAGCATATGCATACTAAATAGAAATACTTTTGTCCAGCTAGAATGAACAAATGACACGTGTGCCGCCGCGATTCGAAATCACAACTGCGTTTTGCATAACATCGAAACAAATTTATTAATACCTCTATGATAGAACTATAAATACAAAACGTATCTACATACTAGCGAACGTACACACTGCCTTAATTAATGACTTCGGTTCTTTCGTACATCGTGATCCAAGCGTGATGCAGTACTGGATGCAGTAATAGCGCCGGCCAGGATTTACGCGGGGGATTTAGAAAGCGATGCCGTAGGATACAATGTATAAAAGGGCTCCGATGCTCGCGCACTGGCTGTGCTTTGTTAAACGTTTTCATTCGGCAGTCACATAGTACGGTACAAATGTGTCTTTAGCGATCGCAGTCGCCTCGTCGAAGACCTTTCGCGTTTAGGAACTATGCCGGTTTTATACTGAAATCGCCACATATTTTGCGGGAGAATTATTTATCGCGCTGAAACACGTTTGAATGTCGAAGGGAATCGCGTCTAGTTCGGTCGGGCGACTTTAACGCGCTCGGTGAATGCAACTTGTGTGGAGATTCTTGTGTGTTCGGTAGTATCAAAATATAAAGTGCAAGTCGGCATACAGTTCTCTCTCGTCGTCTCGTCGTCTTGTCAATTTGAGATGATTTCCAAATTAATTTTGGTAAATTGAAATAAATGCGTATTTGTATGATGCTTTTATTTTGCGAAGGAAAGTCGAAGTGCGCCGACAAATTGGCACTCATTATTATAATATATATAGTATTATTCCTTAAGATATCATATAAAAAAAGGTACCTTCGTACCATCATGGGCCTCTCAATTTCGACCACTTTTTCTATCTGTTTAAAACGGTTAAAAGAATCAAAAAATTCATGAACATTCTTTCAACTTTGTAGAACAAATGTCCGTATTTCATTTTCGAAAAGAATAAATGTAGTTGTAATTTAATTACCCGTGTAATTTAATTATCTTCGAAATTTCAAGAAATTCCATGGATAGAAATCGTCGAATATAGGATGCCGATGATGATACTTTAAGGATTATTCATAGTAAGTAATCCAAAAGATGCGGTCATTTATTATTTATACGTACATGTATCTCTTAACAAATCTCCAAACAGAATTTTAAAACTATACAGAAGGTATTACATGGTATAAGAAATTACAGAACTAAGCTACTTAGACATTTACATTCGCATACGAAATCGCACATTATCATATAACATAAGAAAATAATGTAATATAAAAAAATATTTGTTAACGCAATTTATTAACAATGAACTTATTGTTAACTCCAATTAGCGGAGTTACGGTTATAATATTTATTTCTTAAAGAGATCTCGGCCCTCTAGCCGTCAATAATCAACAATAATTATTGCCTCCTTACGCCAATCGCGAGCAACAAAGATCTTTTTTTCTTATTTGCGACCGGAGTGAAAACCGCGAAAATCGCGTCTCTTAAGGATTAGTCTTTAGCAGTTTCTCTCGGCGCAGGTGCTAGCCTATTACCGTTCTACATAGGTGCTTTCGACATCAACGACGAATCCCCGAAGAGGGAGGAAATAAAACATCCTTCTCGACTGTGGGTATTCCTTGTGATCCGATACGATCAGCACGGACCGGGCCGGAGAAAGACAGAGAGAGATCAAGAGAGAACTTTGGGCATAACTCAGTCTCGTTATCTGACTCGCAAATAAGGCAGCGGAAAAGTTCGCGACATCAATCTGGGCCTCTGCCGGGAGATTCGAAGTTGAAACAATGCTTAAGTCACCCCTAACGTATGAGCCCCATGGGGTGGCGAGAGCTGGCGAGCGGTTGCTGCTACTGCTGCAATACCGCGTCGCTTTCTCGAAAGCCCGTCGATTCGATCTCATTCCCGATGCCCGTCCGGCAAGAGCAGGGCCCTCCGAGGGTCATCCCGTGTATCTCCTCACCGAGAGGCACCCCCCTCGGCGAGGCGAACGTTAAATACGCCACCCCAAACTTTAGTCACCGTCCCGAAGAAGTTTCGGGTTTCGGTTCATGACACGCCGCCGGCTGCTGAAGATATCTTTGCACCGACCGCGGAAGTCGATAGATGTGCGTTTGCCATAGGATGAAGGCGGATAAAGAGAGGATCTCGACGGAAATCTCTAGCCCGTAAATTCTACGCAAAAAGTCTTATTTCGGATTTCTTTCTCGATCTTATCTTTTCCTTTAGCAGCCTGAATTGAATCATGCAAACTCGATCAATTATAAATCTAAAGAGCACCAATAGTTCGCCGTAGTTGGCCAATATACGTTCCGTTAGCTATCTATCTACCTACTTATCTATTTAACTGTCTACCTACTTGTTTATCGTCTAGCCAGTCGAGCGTGGGGAAGACGAATTCGGATACACGAGTCTAATTAAATGCAAGAACGAAAGACGCATTTTGGATTTATATATTCTTCCCTCACGTTCTATCTTATATTAGAGTGAATTTATTCGAGAAGACGGAATAATAATTCGCCCGGGAAATACGCATTCGCCAAACGACGTCTAAGATAGCATAGGAGAGATAGCAGCGATGTCAATCGTGCGTTTCATCAGAAAAACGTCAATTTCAAAGACGGAACGTCACGATATATCTGTTTTCGTTAATCATTTTATCAGATATAAATTTAAATTCTCCTATGCCGCTTACTCGCGTTGTCTGCAACACTAGCATACAATTTTTTTTTTTTTACGGCTGTCTTCTATTTACATAAACTTCAAGTTCGCTCGATCGATCTCCGATCGCGACGCACGTAGCGGACCGTTTTTTCTTTCTTTTTTTTAATGCGATTATATAATATAATACATATCTGTAACACCTTTTTTTTTCGCTCGCGATAACTTGACGATACCATTCCTCCTCTCGATAGTTAAGGGCTAGTCGATTATGCGGAATCTGCCGTGAGTCGCGTGCTAAAGTTGGGACGATCAGCGCGGTAAACCACGAAGACAATGAGAACGGCACACGAGTCGAGCCCCTCGCGCGCGACTCAATCGATATATCGGCGCTTACTTCGTTTGTCATTTGGCATCGTACGATGCTTGCGCATTGATACCGTTTAAATTATTCATGGGGTTCAGGACGTTATGGGCGCTCGTGCTGGCTGGCGCTGGATATCCGTTGTGGTTATGGGCCGCCGCTTCTCCGTTCGCCTGTCGCTGAGGTCCGCCCGCTACGTTCTGCAAGATAAAAGAAGACGCGTGAGGATTACACGGGACTGTCGCTGTACGGTGTTCGGTGGTCGGTGTTTTCTCTTTCAATTTCGCTCGATCGACGATCTCGACTTAGCGGAAAATTTATGTGACCGGGGGCACACGTCCTTCATAAAGAGTGCCGTGGAACAATATATCGCCGCGAGCACCGGAAACGCGATCGAAGCAGCGCATTCGTATTTCTCTATTTGATCTCTATGTACGAAACGTTTTTTTTTCTATGTACATTTATGTACACGATCTTTTTTTTTTTTTTGTTAAAGTTTTTCTCGACAACTAACGTAATCTATGTGACTTATATCAATGCGTGACACCGTACCACTGAAGGTGAATCGCACTGACCGCCTTAGTTAACAAATTCTGGTTAGTGACTCGTGTGTCCTTGTCTAGATTATAACTCTAGCTGTAACATAGATTGAGAAAGAAGATTTAATTAACCATTTGTCATCGCTGAAGAATATTGTTGCAAATAGTCGCGACTATTGTTCTGAAAAGAGACGCGTGGACGATTTTCACTTGCAGTTTAGCTCGACGTACATATGATGGCAATATTTAAAATGTCTAGAACGATCAAGAAAGTCCGTAAGATTTATCCGAAAAGATAAGTCATTGGACTTATTCGGGGTAGGGCATAAAATGAAAGATTAAACAAGAATTAATGGTGGCATACAGTAAGTTTTATGTGTTCACTCTTTTTGGGATTAATTATTAGGAAATGTTAATTATTAGGAATATAACTCGTTAATTTAATCATGTCGCTGAGCCTGACACGTGATTATAAATAAAACATGCATCATATCGTTTACCGAAATTGATTTTAATATTTTATATATAACGACCGTAACGCACACATTTACTCCAAATTGGATAAACTTTATGGATTCTACCAATTTCCCTCCGAGTTGCGTTTAACCGAGCAAGAAGCACATCGGTTAAGAATTAGAGGTCCAATTTATTCTCGGAACTCATTTATCAAGCGCTTAAATGCATATCAGAATGTATAAGGCGAATTTGTAATTCTGAAGAATTTAATCCGATTAGCAAGCAACTTACAAAATTCAGGAATAAATTCGGTCGATCAATCGACCTCGGCAGCCTCGTTATTCGATTTTAACAATTATTCACGTCGCGGCACGCAAAATCCAGCGCGGGTTCCCGCCCTCAAGGGGTTGACAACGCTAACGAATTCGCGTTTCTCTCTCTCTCTCTCTCATTTCTTTCGTCCCTCGTAACATCGCCGTCTAAGTCTCCACTTCAAAAACAAAAGGCCGGAGGAACGAATTTGTATCTCTCAGTGCCCGGGCAAAAAGGAGGGGCGGCACGACTCAACTCGGGCGGTTCCCTCCTCTTCCTCCGTCCTTGCGACCGATTCTTTATCCATCCCCGTCTCTCTATCCGGTGGCTATACTTGTGCGCGGGTGGTACAGAGCACCCGTGGGAGAGGCAGAGAGTGTACTAGGCTAGGTAAGTGCCGTTGAAAACTTCCAACTTCGCATCTCCTCCGTCCCATCCCCCTTTCGCCATCCCCCTTTCGTCTTATCCTGTCGATCTTCCTGCCTCCTCTTCGTCTTCGTTGCCGCCTCCGTCGTTTCCTCGCGAACACGCGTGCCTCCTCTCCTCTCCCCTCCCTCTCTCACTCTCCATCTTTCCCTTCAGTTTCTCTTAGTTTCTGCAGTAAAGGTGTTAAATTATACAGGCTTAAAATTCGGCAGACCGTGCGGCTCAACCCCTCGTGACGGAATTCTCCCACCCCCGCCACGATTTCGGCCCGTAAGTTGATCATACTAACTTTCGCACGGCGCCGAATTAAGCCTCCATTTTCGGCAATTATCCCGCGCCGCGGAAAGTCTCGTTGCGACGAACGAACGCGTTGTCTGTCTTAATTATGACATTTTATTTCAAAGAATTGCAACGGTATACAAATTACAACGGAATTTATTAACGATGAATCGCGTTCATCTACTTTCTTGTATTTTTAAATATTATATTACAATATTATTATTATTATTATTATTATTGTGTACGTTCCTACACAAATTTCCACTTGTTTTAAATATTTCGCTTTTGTTTGTCGCTGTATGCATGGAAGAACGAGAACGAAGGAGGACAAATCTGTCTCGCGATCCCGTGAAAGAGGTGTTATCTCCGAAGTGTCTTAATAAAGCATTTTTCTCGTTTAAAAAAAAAAGTGTAGCAAGAAAGTGTAGCCGGCACAGGATACGGCTGCGGAGTAATTAACTCGTAAATAATTATGATAAAAATGACAAAGCGTCGCTAGAGAAATGCTTTATCATCTGTCTTCGCGGCGGGGGGCAATTTTTTTTCCTTAGGAAGGATCCTTAAATCTCGTCGTCGTGAGAACCCTTTCCCCTGTAGCCACCAGCAATACTTCCGTCTCTTTCTCTCTCTTACTTCATGCCTTCGCCTTTCGGCATACACCTCTCTCTCTCTCTCCTCTGTCTCCCTATCCTCGGTCTCTTGTCTTAGAGGGTCCCGCTCGTAATTAAGAAATCTCCGTGGAAAGCTCCAGACCACCGTTGAACGCTGCTATGGGTTAAATTAAGTCTATGACTTATTCAAGTTTTATCTACAATTGCCAGAGGAGGAATTACCGCGCCGTGGATTTACTGCCGACGTCGTAATCAAACGGCACGCGCTTTGCGGGATCCGGTGTATGTGGGCAGATAGGATTCTATGTGGGTCCCCTTCGAAGTCAAACACCACATCTCTTCAAACTCTCTTCTTGTAACTGTTGGAAATTTCGTAGCGTACGGAAGATAATTTTAGCTGGAGCATAATATTATGCTCCAGATAACCGAGCAGCTTTTCTCGCGTTCGCTCTCATCTCCCGCTGTAATCTCCCAGTTTTTCCTACCTTTCTCTCTCTCTTTCCCTCTCTTTCCCTCTCTTTCTTTCGAGGAGAGCCTCGCACGCGCGAATAAGACATTAATCGTGACCCGGCGCGAGGGTGGTAATGCGGGGCCAGGTAGTTTGTAACTGACGGTAAATGCGGAGCATCGCCATCGCGAGGGCTTGTAGGGAATCGCGTGTCATTTGTCCGTTGATCTCCCGCGGATGGGAAAACGGCCAGGTGCGCGGCTCCTATCCGTTTCCTCCGCGCGCGGCGCGGCTTTTCTTACGCGCAAAAATTAGCGCCACCCACCCGAGCGAGCGCGCTCGGCGCCGAAGGCGGGTCCGACCTTCGGCACGAGATGAGAATTAGGCAAGACATCGTTAATCGCTCCGGGATCGTTTAGAAGCGGAATTTACTGGCGGGCCTCCGTTAGCCCGGCACGGCCATTCCCGCATCTGATTCTTGAAGGAAGAAAAGAAATTTATTTAATATTCTTTCTTCCGAAAAATTAATATAAGATTGTCGTACACTGTTAAAAATGTCATGAAATTTTATGAACTTTTAATATACAATCACTCTAAATTTTTTAGAAGTGAAATTTCACTCTAAAAGAGTGAAATGTCACTCCTAGTGATCGTGAAAGTCGCGCCAGTCCGGTAAGAGTGTTGAATTTTCACTTCAACGAAGGAGTGATGCATTTATTTCATAATTAGAGTAAATTTTTCACTCTGAGGGAGCGAAGAATCACTCCATACACAACTCTTATCGGACTGAAATTTCACTCTTATAGGAGTGAATGTTGATCAGGCATCTAAATCACTCCTAGTAAGAGTGAGTTTGTTCGCTCCATTACAAGGAGTGAACATATTCACTCTGTAAGAGTGAAAAAACACTCAAATGGAGTGATTTCCTATTCACTCCAGCAAAGACACATTTCACTCCTAAAAAATTTAGAGTGATGACAAATGATATTTAAATCACTCGTAACTGAAATGATTTTTAATGTACATGTTAATGAAATTAAGTTTAAGTGAATTAAAATATATAAGTGTACTGAAATTTAATATACTTTTAATACAAACGTAAATGAAATAATACAAATAAGCAATACAAACGTTAATGAAATTTAAGACATTAGTAAATGAATATTCATATACTGCATTACTTTTCATTCACGGACTTGAGCCAAACTTCCCTTATATGTTAATTAAAAGTCATTAAGAAATTTCTAACAGTGTAAGAAAAATGATCATGCCAATTACATTTATAGGCTGCTTTATTCAGTCACAATGTTCGAAAATTTGATTGAGCGTTTGATCGAAGCTTTCTTTCATCCCTTCTCATTTCATATCGCTATCAAACAACTGTAATATCGAGTGTTGCATTAAAATTCGTAGCGTATCTCGTTACTTCGATGCCGAGGCAAACTCGGCCGCATGGTCGAGCGCCCTCGCGACCGACGGGTCCACATACACTCGTCGATAATAATCGTTATAAAAGTAAGCTCGGCCACGTAGCACATAGCTCTCCGAGTTGTTTCCCAACTAAACTCATAATCTCGCATAAGCTTGCAAGCCGGGCTTTCCCATGCGAGCTTTCTCGGCGCGCGCGTTGTATAAGGGGCCGCGCGGAGGCTTTACGTGAAATTCAGCCAAGCACGGTGCACCTAATAATGCGCTCGTTAACAAGAACGACGTGTACACGCGCGTGCGAGGGTTCGTATGTACGTGCCTCCGTCTGTCTCCCTCTTCTTTGTGTGTTCTCTCTCCCTCTCTCTCTCTGTCTTCCTGTCACGACACAGCTTACGCTACGTTGACCAAGAGGCAATCTAATCGGTTGATCGATCGGCGATCGATTAGGCCGCCCTGTGAAACTTGTTATGTCTGGAAAACATCTTGACTACGGTGCGTTTAGAGATTACCGTGATAAATTCTCTCGCGTGAAACCTTTTGATTTTTCAATACATTTTAAATTTAATTACTGATAGAATATTCATTTTGTGTAATTTTATGACATCCTCCCTATGTAATTCTAAACAGATCGTATTCGCATGTACAACGATAGATCTACAATGAAGGATTAATGATGGACTAATGGCTTTGTTCAGTGTGGGAATACGCTCGTGGCTCTGTACAGTACTGCATTACGATGATGCGCGTCCATTTCGCTAAACGCTACATTTCGAGGGATTAACCGTGCGCTACATTAATTATTATTAATGGTATCATATCCTATTCTGACACATTCTATTCGGGTATTCTAATGCATACGTTATATCGATCACTAAGTGTTTCATTCATATCATAGCAACTATTTAAATCAATTCCGTATAATTAACGCAATACCGACAATGGAAATTGTATAGTTGTATAAAAATACGCGCATTTTTTACAGTTGTAATTATAAATCCTTTGAATGGAAAATAGCCATTTTCTTTTTTGTTAATTCCAAAAGTTTTTCATATTAATTCAGTTATTTTATAAATTTTTTAAATATTTATCTGATAGAGGAGAAGGGAGTATTATGGCTACTGTGGACATTGTGGCTACTCCTGTTATTTCCGTTATTAGGTGACGAATTCTAACAATTGCGTATGGAATTATTCATTTAGTAGCCTGCTGTTCTCTAATGACGCTAATATGTCAATACACTATAGCTGACAATTATTATTAAAATTATTTTTAAATTTGAGTGTATTATTCACACGAATGCACACTCGAGTGTTTTTTGTTATTTAACTTTTTATTCGGCTGTATACATTTCGAGTTATGCAAAGTTAAACAATAACAGGATTTTGTTAATATGGCTTTTTGAACGAAATTTTCATATCGAAATATTTCTTCAATAAATCGGTTGTCACTCTAGAGGGCTGTGTTTAGAAACATTAGAGATTTAATTTTATGCTTGTTGTTTAATGTTAAACAAGAATAAAATGATATCTCTAATGTTTCTGAACGCAGGAAAACTTTAAAAGATGGAAAATTAAAAATACATAATTTTGTGACAAAATACTGTTTTTTTTAAATTAAATCAATTTTTTAAAATTTACTTTTGAGCTAATTATATTACCACCGCTTTTCCTCTTTCATTGGTTATGCAATGCATCACACTTATAAATCACGTCCTAAATAATAAATATTTCACATTACTTTGAGTCTAGAATCTGTCAAATAACACTTTGACAAATATAGTCGTTCAAATTTCAATATAAAATAATGATTGTTAACAAAGCTATTCAATAAAATAAAAATGGGTGCATTTTATTCTCTTCTTTCTAATTCTCTACATTTTGCGTTAAAAAATAATAAACGAATAGGTAACGGGACATTTTGTCAAGTTACATAATTTTCCACTTCTTCAATTTTTCGTTTCGAGTTCGATACGTCTGTCACGCATATTTGCTTCACCCCTCCCCGCCCCCCCCATCAAATGGATATTGAACACTCAGATCTAATAAAAGCGACGTTAAATCGACGTTAAATCGAAAGTTTAATTTCGTCGAAATTAGTCGGCCGCGTTCAACGAACTTTTAGGAATCTAATCGCCTGGAAGCAATATAGAGGATATTGTAATACTTCGTTCCCCGTACGAATCTCGTACTGCGCACATTGATCCTCTTAAATTCCCATGTACCTTCCGTCTTGGCATTAGCATATTATCTCACCTCCGTAACCCCCTCCTTTTCCCTCCCGTCGCAGCTTCCCCCTTCTGGCACCTCGGCCCTCCTCTTCCCCTCCCCCTCCTTTGATTCGCGAAGGACTTCGCAGATACTCGAGAGTTTGTTTTAAAACTCAGATAATCGTTCCAAACTCTCGTGGCGTCTTTCTCTTTCTCGTTCTTACCCCGTGTCTACATTTCCCCCGCTACGTTTCCCCTTTCAGCCCTCTCTCTACCGTTCTCCGCCAAGTCTCGAGGGGGAAATTAGACCGAAATAAAAGTTCTCGCCAATTTTTAAGCGCGTTACACTTGTCTCTAAGGAGGATGAGATTGCGCGGCTCGATCGAAGATCTCTCCGTCGAGAGACGGAGCTAAAGCTTCATGAGTCTTTTCGCCGTCGTTACTATTTGCGGGGCAACGGCGTTTCTCTTTAATTGACTTTCTTTTAAAGATACGAGCTGTAATGCTTTCTCACAGCTCTCTTTCTTTTTATCTTTTGGAATTATTTTTGGAATTATATTAAATTAAACTCTTTTTATCGGTGCGAGAATTATGCCCATCAAACGGAGAAAGGCCGCGATGTCGGCGTAACAATAGAGAAGCACAATTGATTTTGAAGCAATCCCCGTGCATATAAAACTCGCGTCACAACGTACGATAAAGTTTCAATAGGTCGACCATATGATATCGGAAGCGTCATCCGTCATCCGTCTCCACCGAGACAACTCGATTGTCGATGCTGACGGCTAAAGGCGGTCCAGCCTCGCCCTGTTCCTTTCATCCTGTCATCGTCCCCGCTCTCGATTCGCCCCTCCCCCTCCCCCGGATCAGGCATACTCGAGTTATTCGTAAGCAACACTCCCCAGCATTATTCGCCAAAAGCGGTGGATCCTTCCGGGGCGGCTAAGAAAGATTGGGACAGCTGTCTGTTCTCAGGCAATCAGAAAAACTACCTTCCTACCTTCCCTTCCCACCTACCACCATCCGTCGACGGATACTTCGCCGCTCCCGACGAGCCGCGGCTTAAGGGGAGTACAAGGGTGGCAGCTGCCTCCAGGATGAGCACCCTCTTCGCGGTTTTTAAGAATCTTAACGCCTTTCTCTCCTTCCTCCCTCTATCTATATACCTTCTTTGTCTGTCTCTCTTTCTACGCTTTATAGGTACTCTCAATTTCGTCCTCGCATTTTATCAGAGTGCTGAATCTAACGAGAGCTCAGCACTTTCTTTTTTCGGGCATGGGTTGGCGCTAAAAGAGTATCTCGCGCAATTTTAACCCACGTATTGTCGTGCGACGTTTCGACGACTCGGCCATTCACTTTGCGACAAAAGTGTACAACGCACGTGTTAATTCCTCTTATTTAGATGCAAAATGTGAAACGACCCTCGGGCCAGCTAGTAGACATCTTGAGTGTTCTCCGCGATCGAAGATATTCACGCTCGAGGAACGAGATGTCAAGAGGGATCCATCAGGCTTTAGCGTAATAGATGCGCAGACGACATTAGCATGCCACGCCGATTATTGGCATTAGTCTGCCATCCCGTTATTTCGCACACCGGTCATTTATAACCCGTAAACCCTCCGAGCGAATCGATATTGCGTGTGAAAGCTGCTGGATCGCGCAATATCGCGGAATACACCGCGGACGTGCCAATTTTTCCCGATTGACGGTACCAGAAATTTACCAGGAAAAAAAAAAACAACAACAGCATCGATTTCCCTATGTCGGGCAATAAAAAAAATATCTCATATTAATTAAAGCGATACGTCCCTTACCGCTCGAGAGTCGACGAGTTCACGAATTTTTGAGGCGCGAGGCACCCACGCTCGGCCTCGCCGAGGTAGATTTATAGCCCCCTTATATAGCGTCCCTGAAAAATGTTTACACGGTACACCTTTACGTTCACGTGTGAGCCGATATTTTTTTTAAACATCGTAAGCGACGTGCTCGCACGCACGCACGCACGACTCAGGAATAGAGTCGCAAGGGTTACCAACCCCTGAATTACACGCAGCTCGCTCGCGAGGGCGGTTAAGGGTAGCGAATTTGCATATTATAAGTAGTACACGTTACCGAGCTTGATATCATCGGGCCGGGGACCTCGTTATTCTGTGCATGCGTACGACGATTCGAGCGTGCGACGAGCATCTACGGCCTTAGACCGATACGTCCCGAAAGGTTCAAACTCTCGCGACGAGCACTTTACCGCGGCTCGTTAACGATTTTCTAACAACGGGGATGGTGGCGAGAGCGATATTATTAGCAGCGATTATCGATGGCGTACTTAACAACTCAATTTTCGCGAGAGAAATTCATTTTCACGCGAAAGATTTGTGTGCTTAAACTTTTATTCACTATTTTGAATGTGAGCGAAATGTAATAACGAATTTTAATGCACTGGAAAAATAGTCTGGTTATAATTACCAAATGTATAGTGAAATAGTATCAATTAAATATTTTGTCAATATAACAAAAAAAAATTTTATTTTACTAAATGTTTAGTAAGTATTATCAAATCTGGTATAAGTTACTAAATATTTAGAAAAGTACAATAAAATTATTTTTGGTTACATTACCAAAAATGACCAAATATTTAATTGATATTATTTCACTATACATTTGGTAGTTATAACCAATTTTTTTTTAGTGTGTTAAAGTAATAAAATCTTTTTTTTAATCTTAATATCATTATTCTGATTAAATAACGCGAATTAGAATACGTGACAAGTTATTGTGCAAGGAAGACGGCGGAATCCTTGCAAGACGGCACCCGGATTAAATGGATAGGCTCCTAAGGTCGAGTAGGACGTGGTCCTTCGTGCGGCAGGAGCTTAAGATATTGTTTCGAAACAACGCTGTTGCCTTAGGATAATCAAGAAGACTTAATCCCAACAAGCTTAACGCCGATGAGTTCATAATTCTGGACGTTCCTGCTCGTGAAAATCGTCTCTCTCTTCGTTGCTCGCCATCTGTCCCCTATTATCGCAGTTTTGTATTTATTTTCACTTCAATTATTTAATTAAATACACTGAGAAAAAAGTGTTTGGTATTTGTGACTATAATTGGTAAAATAATTATGTAATAAAATAATAATTATAAGTAATAAAATAATTAGGAGCTCTATTTTTATGATTATTACTGTTATAATAAAGTATAATAATTTTATAGTTCTGTCAACTATGAAAAAAATTTTACTATAAATTATAATAATTTCAAATATTAATATAATGAAATATCAAGATATTGGTATAAAAAAAAGATATTGGTATAAAAATAAAATAATAAACATTTCTATATAGTAAATTACATTTATAGTGAATACAACTATTTGTTTAACATTCACTTACTATTTACGTAGTAATAATAATTAAAAACTAAAATTTGCATGCTTAAAACAACTATAAATGTATAATTAATATTGAAAACGACTATGAATTATAGATAAATTATGGTAATTGCAACCTTTTTTCTCAGTGTACATTAGTATTCATTATGTATTTTTTAAATAATTTTTCAGAAAAAGAAATTTGCAATGTCTTCCTCCTTTTTAATTCTTATTTCAAAATAAAATTTAGAATTATTCTCTCGCGCCGTAAAAAGTTTTTAAATTATTTTCTTATTGATCAAAAATGATTATAAAAGAAATGTGTGACGATCTCCCATAGTTTTGCGAAATAGTTCTCGGAAGCGTCTGACGATCTTCGTGAAGAGTAAATTCTTTCGCACGTTCCGCCATCGACGGAGCAGGAGCGAATCGTTAAGGCATGCGACGAGGCTTGCTTAACGGGCAGAGCTTAATTAATAAGGACACGCGATATCCTAACTCGTAAGACGATGGTAGGATGATAAAGCATAGCTGAAGCCCCGGGGGAGTCCTTTGTTGTCGAGAGGGTCAGAACGGGCGACCTGCCACTTTAACCCGCCTTAAGGGGTTGCGCCTTGAGGAGTTCGAAGCCTTTTGCAAGCTTGAAACCCGATGGTCAGGGTCCAGAGAGGAGATTCCACGATGCACTTTACTGTATCTTACATTAGAGTTACCTCGTAACGAAAATATGTCTATCGATCGATAGACGTGTGCGCTCTCTACACTGAGAGAAATGTTTGGTGAAATCAACCAAAGTTTGGTTGAATAGTGATCAAATGAATTTTATAGTTATAATTACTAAATATATAGTTGATTTGATC
Organism: Solenopsis fugax; assembly: GCA_003595255.1. Taxonomy (NCBI): domain Eukaryota; kingdom Metazoa; phylum Arthropoda; class Insecta; order Hymenoptera; family Formicidae; genus Solenopsis; species Solenopsis fugax. The sequence continues at coordinate 1,198 of QKQZ01043877.1, read as the reverse complement.
AAACAATTTGTAACCTTAACTAAATAATTATTTTCATACAACAAATTACAAAAAGTTTCGTTAAATGTAACTAAGGTTTTGGTACCAGTAACTACAAAATTCATTTGACCACTATTCAACCAAACTTTGATTGAGCTTACCAAATGATTTCTCTCAGTGTATAATAATTTAAACCTGTAACTCGTCCTATCGCAGCGTCGCGCGCAAGTTTCGCAGTTGACAGAAGCACAAGCGCAATTTTTTTTTACCTGCGGCGCAAGATGAGTCACTTGTCTCTTGATGTGTGCCAGGGTCGCGCTAGGCGGGGGATGTAGAGCCATGTTGGCGAAAACCAGTCTCTCTTCGTAATCGTATTCGCAGAGGATCTTGTTATCACAGAGATAAAATCTGTCGCCCACGCAAAATCTGCAATCAGAAATTAATTTCGTTGCGTTAGAATTATGCTGCATTACCTCGGACCGAAAATGCATGATATTTGCGAAATTGACGTCATCTAAAAAGTTAGGAGGATTAGTAGCGAATATAAACGAAGACATTCGCTATCATATTGATTCGTAGCGTAAAAGTGGCGGAGGAGCGAGAAGAAATTCCGTTTACGAGTCGCGCGAAATCGGCGGAGCGGTAAAACGTGCTAATTCCTTTTAAGGTCACTTTCCGTTCTGTGCTCCGCCGAGGAAATTGCTAGAAAATAAAAACAAGTGGCGAAACGCCACCCCTCATCCACTTCCTCCGGCGCGGCCCGGCGGCTCCCAAGACTCTTAAATGTAAATTTTCAGTCGATTCGCACAGACATCGTGCTCAAGTTATCGCGATTGGAAATCTCTGCAGTTCTCTCGTTTCTTACCTTCTTCTCTCCTCCTCGCACACAAGCGCATCTCTCTAACTTCTCTCTGAATTATTGATAATCTCGTTCTTAAACGGTGTCGTCCGATGCGATAGAAAATCTTTGGCAGATCGTGCGCATGATTCGACGCCTGTCCATTTTCGGATGTCGACGAATAAAATCAGAGAGACGGAAGAGTGTATTTTAAAATTCAGCGTATGAAAGTCCGGGATTTTGGAGTAATCCGACACGATATACATACCGCTGCACGCGGATTTCGGGACGGCGCGGCGGTGGCGAGGTACCGAACGTGCTCGGTTTGCGATATCAGAGAAATAAGGTTGCCGCCGGGGGTTATACGCATCGACCAACTGT
>QKQZ01043874.1:36507-59848 GCA_003595255.1 Solenopsis fugax | reverse complement strand
GGCCGCTCGCGCGACGCCCGCTCCGCTCCGCGTCACGATTAATAACGTCGCGTCGCGCGCGGGACACGCGTGTTATTCTTGTCGGCGACTCACCTGTTCGTCCGCCATTTTCCACCAGTCTTGTATTATCTACAGTGAAGCCAGGATCACATGCCAGCCTCCGTCTACGGCCGCCGCCGGCGCATGTTTACACCGACGATCTACATTGCACGCGTCTACCCTAGGCGCACGAATGAGCGCCATCTTCGTGTCACCGAGCGTATTACTCCTGCACATGAGAACGCGCCCTGCGAGTGAATAAGATATTTCTCAGATTTTTTGAGTTTTTCGACGATCTCCTTTGGCCGTGGAGCTACGATCCATTTGACGCTACAAGCACTTCAAAGTTTCTTTCATTGATCAATTAATAAAATTTTTTGTTTTGATTGCCCAATCAAATACTGTGAAATATTTGCAACGTAAAATGAACTACAGCCTTCGACTATGCAGTCATCACAGATATTATGCTACTCAGATCATTGGCTGCGTTCAGCAGACTCAACAGTTGAGTGAGCGCTCGCTGTTATTGGTGTATTCTTCTAAATCTGAAAGTCTGATTGGATGATCTAGAAGAATACCACAACATGTTGAGTCTGCTGAACGCAGCCATTAATACAGGATTCACGGTACGTTCAACGTATAACGATTTGATATTAATAAGAAATAAAGGAATATTCTATAATGGCTGCGTCCCGATATACACTGCCAGTACTGAAAATCTATTAGCGCTTTCGAGTGCAGTGAATTTAAACCATTATTGATAACCCAATCACATTTGAACAATTCGGCAAACTGATTAATGCGATTGGTCAATTCTCTCTATTTCGAACTATTTCTAGTATTGTGGACACAAGGCTTAAGGCCGGTATTCATGTAGCTCTTTCAAGTAGGCTTTAAGTCCCGATCTACAATAAATGTTATAAGACTTACAAGCCGTAAGAAATTGACCATAGTCAATTAAGGTTGGTTTATGCAGGCAATAACCGTAAGAAATTGTCAATCATAATCGATTTACAGAAGAATTCTCGACTGTGATTGACCAATTTCTTACGGTTATTGCCTGCATAAACCAGCCTTTATTCTCTTCGTATTTACCTGTGAGTCCCAATCTACAATAGATGTTGAAAGCCTTAAGCCATAAGAAATTGACCAACCATAGTCGATTATTCTCTTCATATTCACTTGTGATTGGTAAATTTCTTATGGCTTAAGGCTTACTACACCTATTGTAGACCGGGACTTAGGGGTGCGTTCGCTTTGACGCTCACGTGCTGTAAGCATCATTTCATCCTTCTTGTTTATATTAAACAAAGACAAATGATGCTTACAAGCGCTCTGGGGCTCTATTCTTGTAAACATGCGAATAATTTTCGTATACGAAAGTGGTAGAATAGCCAATGGAATTATTCAATGGTTTTCTCCCATTGGCTATTTTGCCACTTTCGTATACGAAAATTATTTGCATGTTTTCAAGAATAGGGCCCCTGAGCGCCAAAGTGAACGCACCCTAATAAATTTCTTACACCTATTGTAGACCGGGACTAATCCAACCCGTTCAGGATAATGACGTCACATGTTTTATTTAAGATTCCGATTGGATGGTTCCAGCATCAATAACTCGGCTTAGGTTGGGTTCAATCTACTGTAATCGAAAATGCTTGTCGTTTTTGTAAATGTACAAAAATTTATTAATATATTATTTTAACAGAACAAGCAAAGAGCAGAACGTTCGTGTATAAATTAATGATCATGTTCTCTTCTTTGATTGATTGTAAAGTCTTACGTTTAAAATCTTATTACACCGCTTAAAATAATGAATCAACCTTATAAAAAAAACGTAATTGCAAAATTTGAAATATTATAAAAATTATACCATTTTATAAAAGACTTTCTAGTTTATAATTATATTTCCAAAGATTTTTAACTTTTGTTCAAGAAATAATATAATCCAAAAAGAAAGTGATGATGGTACTGGCAATCTTCTTCTATTAATTATCAAAAGTAAAGTTATCAAAAAATAAATAGTTTACGATATGTAATATTTTATACCAAAATATACTAGAATTAAGTATAAAATATCTCGTAAACTAATTACTTTTAACTGACAAGCTCTAAATCCTTTGACCGCATGGATTTGGCTAAATTTTACATCAAAGTTCATAATACTTGAAAAAAAAAACTAAATTTGTGTTGAATATGTTGAACTTATTGTTAGTTACTCGTAAAATTTTATAATATTGAATATATGCGTGTACGTTGCAGGATGAGACAATAATGGATTTTATAGAAAATCCTTTATGTTCTGTGTAGGTATTATATTTCGAATATAGCTTTTGCACAGCCTTTGTATCTTCTCTATTCAGTTATTCTCATACACGAAGATTCATGTCGATATTAACAATAAGCATCACAATATTTTCTTAAGGGTATTTTACTGGTATCCTCAACGATCGCAAACGCCCAAGTTGCGATCTGATCGCAGGTGCGTGTCACGATGATCTTATAAGATATAAATCCACGTAATTTCTTAACTTATTACGTCCGATAATTTTGTATCTCCAAATATTTGGCTCCGTGTTTCACGTCATTCGCGTTTCCTGTTCGACGGATTTGTTGCAGATTAGTTTGATGAATATATCCTTTTATAAACGACACTGCACGTTCTTTTCAACCCCAAGATCTCCAAAGAGATAAAAAGAAGTAGGAGAAAAATGTTTCCGTATCCCAATTCAGAAATACAGGAAGACACGGAATAAGCAATCGTATCTTTTGATAATACCTACATACGCGTGTATGTTGATAGCGGAAGGAAGTTCATGGAGAACATTTTATGTTCGTATAATGCAAGAGTATGTTAATGCCTGGCTACAATCACTATTACTTTGCTTATTCACTGAAATAAATCGCAAACTCGAGAATCTACATATATTCCATATACAAAATTATGCTTTGTTTTGCACACTTATATGTACTTTAAAATTATACAAAATTCTCATCCAATCGTATTAATTTTCTGTTTGTACCCAGTTTGCATCCAACTTGTTAATTTTCCACTTTTTCGATTTCCTCTTGTAGAAATGTTCTTAACGTGAACAAATTGTGTACAAATATCTATTGTATCTATATATTTTACTTTTTTTTTCTCTAATTATGCGTTACAAGAGTAAACAAATTTCATGTATTTTTAACGTTACTTTAGTATTGCCTTATTATTTCCACGCGTATTAATATATAAATTACATTCTGTACCCGGTAAGAAAAATCTATAGATAATCAAATATAAATATAAATAATTATAATATTTATATTTCATAAAATATGACCATATAAATTTTCTTTCTCTTGTATAATCTCTATTCATATATTACAGAAAAATAATTAAAAATAATTTTCGTTTTTCTTTTTTCATAAAAAGTTTAAGGTGAGAAAAGATTGCCCGTATATAATCATATATAATATATACTTCTTTATCGGGTACAGCTCGTATAAAATTTTGAAATTAATGTCACATATACACATCAAAATTGAAATTTTCATAATCTTATTATAGAACTGAAACACTTGAATCATAATGTTACATTTTGAAATATGTATTATTATTTTCTGTGACAATTTGTTCTGTATAACCCATTATATTTAATGACAATTTATAAGTTATTATACATCATTTTTACTGGGCATTATTAACAAAACGTATATTTGAAAAATGTAATTCGGTATTTCACTTCTTTTAGTATTTTACTTTCACATGATTATTATATTATATATAAGATATTAAACAGTGTGGTTTTTTTAATTTTAAATATATCCAAAGATTTTTTCCTTTAATAACGCTCAAAATATTAATTGTGTCATGAGAATTTAGTAGCATCTTATTTCGCAAATATAATGTAATATAATATTGCATATATGCATACATTAATATTCACGCTGTTTACAAAGCACGAACTGCTTTATAACGTCACAATCATTTGAGTGTTTCATGACGTCATTAACCATATGTTATATACGTATATATATGCTAAATTATGTACATAAATATAAATCCAAACAGCAATAACGTCTCATTTATTCGCATTTAAAATGTTTATTATATTTAAAGAATATTTCTTAAAATTTTAGTGAAATACCAAATTGCAGAAAATTTAACACTCTTAGAAAAAGAAAAAGCATCAATACACAATTTTGAACAGATTGGCAATTTAAACAAATATAAAAATGAAAAACTTATAGTGTATAAAACGTGATTAAAATGAGTTAAACGAGATCAATGGTCAAGATATAATAATAGCGTTTCTTTTTCTTTTTTTTTACAAGAGTTAAGATTATTTTAGGATCACACGCTATATTTGTTTCAGTATGAATATAATAATAATGATAATATTTACAATCTGATGTAATGATTTTTATATTCTAAATGCAAATGATATTATACCAAACGTAGGCTGTGCAGAGGTTATTGGCTCTTCACTCGCTTTTTAAAGTTCCACAAAATTTGAATGTCTACAAAAAACTGTCAATCAATAATTTTTGTCGATTCTAAACATGAGTAAATAGCACTTTGTACGAGCTATTTTCACATGGTGCAACACGATAATCCTCCCATGTAACAATTTTTTTACACATTCATACAAGATAAGTACTCCAATCAAACATTTTACAATTTTATCTCATAAATTAATTATATAAAAAAATCATTAATTTCTTTGACTATAATACATCTAATGTCTTATTAAGTGTAATATCCAGCCTCCCTAAAACGTTTCGCTACATTACGTATTGTAAGTCTTTCTTTTTTTTCTTTTTTTTATCGTAAGAAAATGGTCTTGAGTTCTATCTTGCCATAGAGCGTAGAAGAATTCCAGATATGGCCAAAGCAGACAACAATCGTTTACATCCATGGGATGTATTTATGCGGCTTTAAACATACTGTTCGTTCCTAAACGCGGTGCGTCAAGCGCATATATAAATTATAATTTATAGTTTCACGCAAGTCAGTCCGTTTTACTTTCCTATTTGTTGAAGAATTTCTTTTACTATTCCAGCAAACAATAAATCAAAGTTAGTGATCCACCAAATTTTCTTCTCAGATGTTTCTATGTATAATTGCTGTTCACACTGAACACTCATGGGACATTTCATTGTTTGCGCACATTGTTGTGAACACATTGGATTCACTCACTAACCACTTGTCTAAAACACAAAATTATATGATTAAAAATGTATTACCCATCAAAATCAAAATGAAAATGGATCAAAATGCAAATTGAAATTGGAAACGTGTTAATATTTATACTTCAAATAAACTACATACGTATGAAAGTTGTATGAATAACATTATATTTTTATTTAATAATACATTTTTGTAATTTATTTACTTTACTTGTTATTTAAAAATTAAATTGTTTCAAAATACAATAAAAATTTCTATTTTTTTGTATAAATAAAATAATTTAATTTACTTTAAGTAAAATAAATTTTGCTTATTTAGAACGACTAATCTTTGCATCACAACAAAATTTTTACATAAATCATCTTGAATATTTAAAATACTTATATAAAAAATTTCAGATTTTTGTGATTATTGCTTAATTATGTTTCTATCAAATTTCTACTTCTTATCAAAGTAATTTTTGATCCAGGTATAAAATTGCTACTAAATGTTTTATATTATTTTCGTTTTATAGAACAATATTTTTCTCATTATTTTGAAAATATATGTAATACATCCTTAAATTCCGCGCGATTTATTTTTTATGTATTATTTATTAGAGAGAGAAAATTAGTATTTATACTGAATATTTATACTATTTCTAAGGCTTACCTGCGAGAAAATAATTCGTATGATATACTTACAATTATATCACAATAAAGGAATCTCAGTATTGATGCGTCACTCGAATGCTACAAATAAGACAAATATTTTTTTATGTATTTGATAATTAATATATATTTAAAAACTCCAATTTTAGCATGACAGAATATCTATTTACGGGAAGGAGATCTGGTATCTGCTTGATTCGGTACTCCATCCATGGGAAGGCGGCCACTACATACACTTCCGCTTGATGGATTATAATTAAGAAAATCCCAAATTAATATTGTATCATCGTGTGATGATGAAACTATTTGGAATTCGTCAAACTGAAGACGAAACACACGCCCAGTGTGCTCCTAAAATGAGAAATATAAATAAAAGATTGGTATCGAATGAAAATTGTCAATGGAACACTTGACAAACTGCTGGCGAAATATAATATGTTTAAGAAAATGCACGTACGTGCGAAAATATCTTACCACTAAAGTACGTAAGCATAACGTGCTGGCAACTGCTCTTGGATCGAGAGCAGCCACGAGATCCCAAACTTTGATTTTTCTGTAAAACAATAATAAATGTGAGTTCAGCGTCTTTATGAGAGTTTGTAAAATAATATTCTAAAACAAATTGCATCTTTCAATTCAATTCTAAATTATCAATGTGAAATCTAATATGAATATCAATATGTAATATAGGATTAGTTATAATTTTGTGCTTTTTTGTACATTAAAAATAATATGCTATATATATAAATCGAACTATTTCTCCAAATAGGAGTAAAAAAATTATATAAAAAATATATATAACGTGTAAACATAAATTTTCTATTCGCTGAAAACTTGTGATTTTATGTTGCACAGAATTAAAATTATATTTGGATTTTTGCGTACGTACCCATCATAAGCACCGCTGACGATGTGTTTACTATCGAATCGAATACATCTCACTAATTCTTCATGCCCCTCTAGAACACGCAAACAAGCTCCGCACTCAATGTCCCACAATCGTATGGTATTATCACTACTACCACTAACTACTAAGCGATCCCTATATTGCAAACACGCTATGCCGCGTTTATGTCCGTTTAATGTTCGCACAAATTCGCAGTTGGAGGTGTTCCATACTTTGATAGTCCTATCACCACTAGCGGAAACAATATACTTCTCGTCGAAGTCAACTACATTCACTGCTGCTCTGTGTCCCACTAATACTCTTCTCAATGCAATCTCTGTCTGCGATGTCATATCCCAGACTGCTATTGAACGATCCTGTGAATGATAACTGTTATCAGTAACAAAATCCAATGAAATACAAACATATATAAACATTAGGGCTGGCTTTTTTTTCGAGGGCTTTGGCATTCAAATTTCAAAACTTCGATGATTCATTATTTAAAATTGATGTATCAAATATATAATATTTTATGTTGATTTCATTATAATACTTCCAAATTGTAATTTAGAAGTAATTTTACATTTGAACATATACATGTATTAACAAAATTATATAATTATTAGTTTAATATAATAATAATAGTATGCACGATAGATATATATTTATGACAAAATCTGAAATAAAATATCTAATGTTGTAATTATGACTTTAAATTAGAAATTGCATAATTTTTATCACTTATCAATTTTGTTTCAATTTTTGTTTTAACTTTTCCTTTTTAAATTATTTTGCTAAAAAAAAAAACAGTAAAATCGAAAAATTTATATTAATTTATTATTCTTTATTTATTTGAGAATATTTTTACTTTTTTAATCTTCTTAATTAGGTCATATCATTGACCATTAAATTATCTTTATTTATATGCGCATATATATATCCAATTTGGTTAACTAATTATTTTAAAAACTCACTTTATGTTTATTCAATGAGACCTGCTTGATTCATTATTTAAAATTGATATATCAAATATATAATATTTTATGTTGATTTCATTATAATAGTTCCAAATTGTAATTTAGAAGTAATTTTATATTTGAACATATACATGTATTAATTAATTCTTTTTATATTTACAACGTATTTCCAGAATAAACTCGCCATTTGCATAAATATATTTTTCGAAGCTTTGAATCTTTGGATTTGTTAAAAGTGACAGCCATAATGAACAATCACCGTTTTTCTTCGACTGACCTTTGAGCAGGTGACCATCATGCCGTTGTTAAATCTCAGATGTAGCACCGCCTCGCAATGATGAATTAACGTGTTAACCATCTCACCCGTAGTGGCGTCCCAAACTCTCACAGTGCTGTCCGAAGAGCCGGATATTATAGCTTTATCATCGTATTGCAAACAAAGCACAGAACCCGTGTGGCCGGTCAACACCTTGATGCACTGCAGAGTATTTCTGTCCCAGATCTTAATCGTGTTGTCTCGGAGTCCGGAAACTATCTTCTGATCATCATACTGCAGACAATAAACACCTTTCGAGTTCTCGCTACGACAGTTGATTCTTTGAAGATTGAATCGACCCATTCTCCAGTTGTTTTCTATGCTCTCGATGTCTTTGACAATTTTTGGGTAAAGAGATCTATAGAAGTTGTGATTAGGATGAGCCTCACCCGGCTTCGGTTTAAATAGATACTGTATCCTGAAAATAAATTTCACAAGATAAATAAGAAAATGTTAAAAAATTTTTTACGTATATTTTATATGTATCTCTTACATATAGACTTATAAATATACTTTATGCACATATGATGATTTCAATTATAGATCACTTAAAGTTAAAACCATTTTCATCAATTTAATAATTAAAATTAAAATGATTTAAAAAGTCAATGTCAATGTAAGCAGTAAATATAAAAAAAAAAACAGTAAAGTTCAAAGAAAAATCATTATATATTCAAAACAATTGTGAATTTTTAAATATATAATAATTTTTCTTGAAATTATATTTATTACATTGTGATATTAATTTACATACTAATCTTTACTTACATTGACATTAACTTTTTAAATGTTTATATATGTATAAGTTCCAATTATGGGTCAGTATAATTTATAATTAAATGTATGTACGTTAATGTACAATAATGTACGTTTTTAAAGTACGTTAATATATGTTTAGTGTACATTTATCATATTTATGTTTGTTTTTGTCAGACGTTTTATAACTCATAGTAAGTTTCTACTCACCATCCTCTCCTCTCAGCCAGACCTCTCCAAACCGAATCAGTTCGGACCTTCCGCTCTATCAGTTTCTTCCAAAGCATCCCTTCACTGATAACTCTGTGCCATTCCTTGCACACTAGCTCTGCAGAGACAAGTGACTTTGCATCAAGGTATGAAAGAATACTTTCTGCCACATGGTCCAATCCTTTTTCTGTAATTTATTCGATTGTGTTAAAGATATTATTGTTAAAGATATAAAAAATTTTAAAAAACAGTGAAATTTTTAGAAAACAAAGAAAAACTTATCTTCAAACTGTTTATTTTGTAAATATAGTAATTTTTCTCCGGACATATAATAAATACAAGAACAAAAAGTTTTAGGCTTTAATTAATATTTTGGGAATCTACATTTTAAAAAATTGAAAAACCTGGATTTGTTTGATTTTTTATATTCTCTACCTCTTTATACTTATATTTCCCGTTTTCTGTTTGATTCTTTCCAAAATTGTTCTTATTTGATTTTTGTAGCCCTTCGATTATAAATATCGTTCAAGGACTTCAAGGCATGTGTAAAAGAATGTGTAAAAAACGTGTTAAGCATGACGCGTATGTGTCCGATTACTCACTTGGCAAAAGCGAAATAAAGTCTCTCTGCAACATCGGTTTGAGATATGCATTGATGTGCCCGTGCTGATAATGACACATTCGCGCTAACAGCTGTTCGACGAACTGCACTTGCTCTGGTTCGCTCCATCTTTCGAACAGTTTCATACAAATCTCTTTCTCCTGTCCGTATTGCGTCGACGCTCCCGTAGATGATTCCTTTTTACAGTTGGGTTCATAAAGTATCGTCATCGGGTACTGTAACAGAATATTAACAATTACGTTTTTACATGCTGAACTGTATCATTTTGCGAAAGATCTCAATATAATCTAATATAATAAGAATACTTATAATCAGGATATTTGTTCTTTATTTTACCTGATGTTTTACCTAATGGGCTTCATCCATGACGATGCCATAGGTGAAGCTTATTGGCTAAAACTTTAAGTTTAACCATAAGAGCCTCTTTCACCAATCTTCGTTAAGCTAGCCAATCGGTTAGTCCATTGGAATTGACCAATTGCATTGCCTGTTATGTGAAATGACAAATACGATTGGTCAATTCCAATAGACCAGTTGGTTAGCTAAAGGAAAATTGGTGAAAGAAGCCCTAAGTTTAACTAGATAGTGAAAAATCGGGCCTAATGGGTCAAACGAGGGTCTACCTTTACAAATTTTTTGCGGAAAGTGAAGTCATTTATGCCATTGTAAAGGTCATACTTTTTTCTATTTAAATTTTCACATTTAAATTTTATTAAAAAAATAATATAAAATGTTATTTAAATTTTTTCTAAATCATATTTATGAAAACAGCGTTTATGATGATGACCACTGCTGCTCCCATGGAGCAGTAGAAAGTAAAATTGCTTAAACTTTATAAAGTTGAGAGATAGATTATAAATAATTATGATTTCTCTCTTTCTGCTTTTCCATAAAAAATTCACAAAATTAAATCTCATTTTAACAAGTCTAAATGTATATGTATAATAAATTAAAACTAATCGAGAAAAAAAATTTATCACTGACATTTAATATACACGTAGCCTCTCTCGTGGAATATATAATGTCTAAATTCTTTTATTAACAGCTTCTACACATGCGCACATAATGACGGTTACTTTTATTGTGTTAGCGCGTTATTGCTACGTAATCGGAGCGCAAATAAATGTGACTAAGAATACCACACCGTGCACAATGTGTATTATTTTATCGATGCACCGTTGTTTGCCGATTAATCACACCAATATAGATATTATACATCGGAATCGAAAGTTGTACGAGGCATCTAACAATTCGAATATGCTTTAAGTAAATCTAACATCGAGTGATTTATATTTCGAAATTCAATAATAAGATGTGCATTGCCATTGCAGTTAATCACATCGTAATTATTTTCGTTGACAAAGCAATATAAATGTAAAATAGCTAAAAATTAAGAGTAAACTTCATAGACTATTTTTCTTTCCCAAACAAATTGTTCCAAAACAAAAAGTTATTTCGTTAATGAAAATAACTAATACAGTAATATTATAGACGAGTGGCATAAAATATCTAATAACAGTATGAAGAATGTATAATAAATATATCATGAAACTTAAGGAATCTTTTAAATGACTCGTGTTTCGTAAACTAACAGCGCGACTGCAATTTACGCAATTTTAACGTTAACAATTGAGAACAAACGCAGGAAAGCGTCAATTTTATCGTGATGTTAAGAAACTTAAAATGTCGAAAGACATGATGTAAAACAACGAGATTTTGATTTTTATCATGTTCATATCTAGATTACGAAAAACACCTAAAATCAAGACCGAAAATACATTGTTAACAATAATGAAGCATATGCGTGCGCATGCACGTGCATACGATAAACAGCAAATACAAAGATTTTTAATTATATTCACGGGTTGCTCTTCTCGAGAAAGAAGAAATGTAGATAATCGATTTTTTGTCAAAACGCAAATGTATTTTCGCTTATCTCTTGAAATAATAATATAAATAATGTTGATTACATTCTGTAAGGATCATCAGACAACTTATTTAGATTTCTCCCAGATCTTTCGGATTAAGAATATTGCTAAAGAGCATTATTCGAAAGCAACAAATCGTTAATATAACGAAAGAAATATATGTCACTAATAAAAAAATCGAAGTAGTTTTAAAATTCACATAAAAGTTTTAAATAAAATTCGATATTGCACGTAGCTTTATAGAGTGACCTAATAATAAAAGTAATAATAAAAGTCTTTAGATGATCTATAATTTGCGTCAGATAAGAACAGAACTCAACAATTATCGTGTGTTTTGATATATGTATTTTCGATTTCTCAAATGTTTTTCGTATTATACAGCACACAAAAATGGATTATTATTGAACACAATGAATGAATTATTATCCTCCATTGTAGCACAAATTACAAATCATTTAAAGTAAGCTTTATTCTTTAGATGCTTTTCATATTATTTACACAAAATCATATCATTCACAAAATTTGTATCAGAATATTCATTAGGTTGCTTAGGAGTTTTATTTAAAAATTGTACGTGTAAAAAATATTTTAGAAAATATTTTAAGAATAAGAATACACATACAAAATGTATATTAAATTATACAGACACGAAATACAATGAAATATAAAATAAAATTACAAATGCAATTTTTATTCTGAAATTTGATGCAAATCATAGACCGTTTAAGATGAGCTTAAGTCCACATTTGCGAAACTAGAATCGCGGATGCATCTTGAGGTAAAGCGAAGTACCGGGTTCTTGACCTCTCTCGCTCGTACATTGTACATATGAGGGTTCTTATGAATTAAATCGTTTACGCGCGTCCCGGTTTTGTGCCGAGCATCTCGTCTTTCTCGTTAATACCGCAATCACCGGTAATCATATTTCAAGCGACACGCGAATAAACAGATATTTTCATCCTAGCGATCTCAATTATCTCGACAAAAATGAGCTTTAAAATTCTTTTGGCATAAAAATTAAAAACTGACGCGTACGCGATCGATCCGTAAATATAAATAAAAAATTGCACGAACAAATGACTAATGCTATGAGAGAGTACGATCTAAATTTATACGATCATCATTAAGTTTGTCGACGTAGCAATTCAAGCGAATGACTAATCGAGTTTTATTGGAAATTTTCCGACACTTGGCATAAATATGCATTAATGAGCATAGAACGCATTTTTTATGAAAGAAAGTAGTCGCACACGTTTGCGCTTTCACTGTTTACGCCATCCTTATCATTTGTATTTTGTCGTAAATGCCCGATAGTCCGATAATGTTCGCGATATCACTGCATGGGATAACGTCAAGAATATTAGCTAGAAATAGAATGTGAGAACTTTATTGATTAAGCCTGATCTTCGCATATCCTTTATTGAGATCTTTCCTATGATATAAGCAACGTGCTTAAAAATTCTATTATTTAAAGTGAATATAATTGTTCGAGTATAATTAAAAGTGAAAGAGAGAGAGAAAGAGAAAGAGAGTGAATTAATTATTCTAGTCTAATAGAAAAACTTGCCCACAAGCAATTTTCAACTTCGTTAAAATTTTATAAAAAAATTGTTTATCACGTTATTGGAAAGTTCGATTAGATTAGATCAGATTAGATTAGATAAACTAATTCGCGAATGAATGTCGCGCAGCAAAACTCGTGTATTATTATTATATTAATATAATTTCAACGCATATTTAATATTACTTCACTCTGGGGATATAATTGTATCTTGGAAAACTTAACTATGCCATGACAGAAAGGAAGATTTGACGAAATAAATTCGCGTGCATGAATTTCAATAAATTGTGTTCCTTGCTTCCTTTGATATCTATCCTCCCTGAGATACAAAATCAGGTCTTAAATTGAGCTTCTTTTCAGATTTAAACATTTATACTTCGCTTCTAGCAATCGAAGGATCTTTTCTGGAGACAATCAGAACAAAGTTCTCGGTCCTGCGAGCAACGAATCTTAACGAATAGCAAAAACTTATCGTGGAATTGAAAGGAAACACAAATAGGCGAAACTGAGTTGGCGATATTTTTATAATCAAAGGATTACGTTTGCACGCGGAGAAAGTACACCCACGAATGCGACGGAGAACGCTGCAACGCTGATACAAGAGGATCTTCTACGCGCGATTGTCGAAAGATTGCATGATGTGTAAATAAAAAAAAAATACTATTATTCTCGTGTGCGCGAAGTTGATGTTAACGTTTTCACACACCGTTTGTCGTTCCGTTTTCATGCCATTTCTCAACTTCGCTTGACGCAGCGTTTTACACAAGGTGCCCCAGAATCGGCGGAATCATGGACACGTAAGCATTAGTCCCTCGTGAAATTTCCGGTCGATCTTTGTCAGCGAAAGTGCTCGGTGTTAATGCCTCTCAAGTTACAGACTTTGCGAATGAGGAGCTTCTTCGGTATTTGAACTTCAAAGACGGAGAATTAAATAATGAAACGTGTGTTATAAGTTCTCAAAAGAACCTTGAGATTCACTCATTATGATCATGAATGTTGAAGGAGGACAGGAAGTCTACGCTTTTCCGAAAATCGTCTTTAAATTTTTACGAAACACTAAGTATATTCTAAGTATTGTGATTCTAAAACATTATATAGAATTATAGATTTTTTCACACACAACTTATTTATTGTATCCCATATTAAAAGAGCAGTTTTGCTGAAATATTTGAAAATTTAGCTACATAAAAAAAATTAATATCAAATCAACATTGTTTCATATATAAGCCAAAGTATAAAATCTTGAAAGAATTTGATAATCTTAAACAGATATAATTTGTTTACATAAAGAAACAAAATTTCTTCACGTTAGCAAATTATAATTTATAAAATTTATATTTTTATATTTTATTAATATTAAATTTTGTTTCTTCATGTAAGCAAATTATGTCCGTTTAAGAGTATCTTTCAAGAAAATTTTATATTCTTACTTATATATGAAACAATGAATTGTTGATTTGATAATAATTTTGTTTCTATTTTTTTCTGTATAGATGCCGATTTGAAAATAATTTTGTTAGACGTAATTATGTAGCTCAAACATGCTGCAAAAAGCTTTAACATTCTAGCAACCAGCTTGAGCGTCTTGCATAATTATTTTAATGGTTCAACAAAATTATTTTCAGATCTGTGTCTAGCTAGATTTTCAGATGCTTCAACAAAGCCGTTCTTTCCGTGTATTAGCGTAAGTGTGTCACACAAATGAGATGTACGAAAATCCATTTTTATACCCTAAGACCGTCAGCGATTTGTAGTCGACGTACAATAATGCGAAAATGTATATTTCGCGTTTGACCTACTTGCCGCGTCTCTCCTACCCTAGGAAGTGAAAACCGTCATAAAAGAGCCATACCACGTTAAGTACTTGCTAATGAAAGCTAAGCTCTCGCATCGCAGAAACGGCGATCGAGATAGCAATTCTTTTTTACACAAATTAGATTTCGATCATTAACGGAATCCAAATCTTCAATCGTCGAGTTCTGGAATCCTTCTGTTACTTCTAGGTCGAAGACAGTGCCCATTTCATTCTATAAAAATGCGTGAACTAAAAAGTGAATTTATTAGTTTTATCTGTAAAACATCGTTAAAATATCGTGTTAAATGTTAATGGATTTCTGTTAATGAAAGTTGAGTTCTCGTATTGGAGAAAAACAGCGATTGAATCGTTATTCTTTTTACACAAATTAGGTTTCGATCAGAAATTATTAACGAAATTCGAATCTCTAAAATGAAGTTTATCCGGTTCTGCAATCTCCTTGTTGTATTTTCAGATGGCAATACTAGTTTTCTAAAAAAAATTAAAACACGAGTTTGTTATTTTTATCTCTAGAACGTCGTCAAAATATCGTGTTAAGTACTTAATAAAAGTTAAGTTCTTGTATTGCAGAAACGGCGATTGAGTAGTTTTACACAAATTAGATTTCGAGCAGAACTTATGAACGGAAATCGAATTTGGAAAATTTAAAGAGTCGAATCTTCTAGCTATTTTCAGTACTACTTTCTCTCAAAAAAGCATGAATTAAAATGCAAATTTATTATTCGTATATCTCTAGGAATTTTGATGTCAAAATATTTTCGAGCTCCGACCGGTATTCGGAAGTTCCGAATGGACTCTTTATCCGGATGAAAACCGTATTATCGTCACTCTATTGTGCGACCCCCTTCTGAAAGATCGGATCCCGCGACAGTTGTGTCCCCTTGTTGTAACGCAATACAGAAAAACGAGTCTAGCTAGCGGCTGATGTACGGCAACGCGATCACCTGAAAACGCTTCGGAGTGCTCCCGGCATAACGGTATCGCGAACTCGTGTCGAATCTACGCTCTCCTGATTCTTTTGTCTTCCTGGGATGTCGTACCCGCGCGTCTCTTGACACGACCGAAGTACGAGTGTACTGGGTGATCGATAAGAAACGACCAACGCAAAATGAGACTGGCTTTTCTTTTCTACTAAAAAAGAAAAATGATCTTTCTCCGAAAATCTAATTGGTCGCTTTGCTCTCCTTCATAAAATTTTAAAGATTCAATACATTAAATGGTGGCTCTCTCGAATTCCTTCTTCTCTAGAAATTTTTCTACAAATTAAAACAGAATAGATATGAAAAAGATAAAACATTTTTTTTAATTGTTTGTATTTTTTAATATACGTTTAAACTTTTTTTGAGGAAATATTTCAAATTTTGACAAGAAAGGTAAGCATCAAATTTATCTACTATTAAACATTTCATACATAAAACAGTGAATAAAATTATCTACATAGAAATGTACATAATACATTTTTTTTTTTTTCATTTAAGACATTTAGTACGTCTGGTTTTAATGGTCCTTCGTTTTCTGTTCTTCAACTACTTAATTTAAACGACGTGTTTAACTGTTTATATTCGTAATGTTTACAGTACATTTTAAATGAATTGCCCGCAGGTGTATTCCGACGAAACTCCAAATCGTTGATTAAATGCTCAGAATGCGCGTTCACAAGGGGAAGCAATGTCGCAAGACCGAAATGTACCGATTTCGCAGAATGAATCACAAAATAAGTTTTGCTCTGCATATTCGCTCATCTATTCTGGCACAAAGAGGTCGACAACTTCTGAAGGTCTAAGAGACGCCGGTCGGGCCGCTTCATGACGCTAGAAAGCGTAAAAGAAACATTCAAATTAACAATGGCCTGACGCATCACACAAATATCTTAGCTCCTAAAACAGGTACCGAAAATTACAAGACCTTCTACCGTGAGTTTTCTTTTAAAAGAAAATAAAAAAAAATATTGGTAGATAAAACTCAATCGGGATGCTTTAAAGCCCTTCGAATTATCGAACCAGAACGTCCGCAGCATGAATATCTCACAGTGTGAGATTGTGCTGGACGTGACTTACTATTAGAAACGATATTTTTACGAGTCCAAGAAGAATAATATTGAAAGCTTTGACCTGAGAAGCTTTCTCGAAAATGAAAATTGTTTAAACGTGACGAACAAAGAGATCGATCTCGCACAGAGTTCCATCGGTGATCCCGTATCGCGAGTTCAGGGTCAGACGCGATGTTCTCGAGACGCCTTTTATCTCGGCTCGACCGAACCTCGAGCCTAAAAAGGCATACGCAATCCAAAAGTGTATGCAACAAAAATCGTATTTAAAGGTACAATTGTTAGTAAGATTTAAACACATAATATTTAGTAAAGAGTCACGTGTTTTCCTTTGGCCTTTGTTTGTGATAAGTACGCATATTTCTCACAATTACGAAATGCAAATGAAAGTGCGATTGCAAGTGTAAGAAGATATCCATATACATATAGACTTTAATAGTCCATATCACTTGGTTAAGAACGAATCGTTCTTCGACGTTTAATACAAATAAATGACAAGTGATATAAATAAATCGTATAATAAATTGTTAAACATATTTAATTGCAATTAAAAATTAAATAAATAAAGCATTGTTTCCTTAAAAATATTATCTTATTATTTAAAACGTGCTATGTAATCTACGTATGTATAATCAACTTTCAGTACAAACATAATATTTAAAGCAAATTATCTAAACTCAATTAAATTTTTTTAATAACATTACAATTAACTTTAGTATATTTAAAAACAATAGCAATAAAGTTTACAATTAGTATAAGCTTATAATTTTAAAATTACTTTTTTTATTTTTTGTATATAATATATTACAACATAAATTATAATTATTGTAATAAAAAAAGTCATTTAAATTTTCAATTTGTATTAAAAATTAAAAATATAGAATTCATATCACACAAAAAAAATGACTGATGTTAGTGTGTGTGTGTATATATATGTGTTCGCATATGAGAGCGAGGCCGCGACTTCCTGGCTATTTATTAACTCTCACCAATATGGTACAAACGAATATCTGTCTCGCGAATGGAAAGACGAAGGATGCAAGCAACGGAAAAATCTAAACTACTCTGGCGAAACGGTGAAATTCGCTACCGTTATCATGAACGAGCTTTTTTCGATAGTTCACGGAGACGGAAAGTTCATTAACATCAACGGGTCGTCGAGGAGATTAAAATTCGAATCGAATATCAATAACGGCGAAGCGTAAAATTAGAATCTGTGCATTACTGCAACTCAAAGTAAGATAGAAATATAGTTGTTGAATAATCTCTTTCAAAAGAACTTCTTCTGATAGAGAAGTAACTTTTTCTGACATAAATCTGCGTTATAAAATGTATGCCCGAAGACGTACAGTCTGGTAGACAACAACTTTTACAATTTATTCACCAGGAATAACTTTTAAGCCGGGAATAGTCACCTAGTGATTTTTAATATCTCAACAGTGACAAAATGAAGTTTAGTCATAGCAATTTTCTTTACTGATCAAGACTCTATACCTATTTTTTTATTTCTCTTTCCCTTTCTTAGAAAATATTGGCTAAACATAAAACAAATAGCCCAATTAATTACAGTGTCCCAAGTACTTCAATCTTAAATGTATTTTTTTAATATGAATTTATACACACACATAATATATATTAATACATAAGATTTATACATAATTGTATTTAAATTTACTTGAATTATTAAAGAGTCTCTACTTATTATTATAACATTTCATTAAAAATAAAACTTTAATCTTCTAATTAAAAAAATATATATATATTTGAGATCACTTTCTCCAATTTAGGACACTGTCAGTAATTCAGTCGTTTATCCTAAATACATAATAATCTCAAATAATAAGTAATCAATAGTAAATAATAAAATATAGGATATCCAATATTATACATATTCAACATGTAATTAATAATAGCGTCTTTTTAATTTAAGATTTAAAAAGCACCTCAAATCATTTACGCAAAAAAAATTAGATGGCTATGGTATTTCCTGGGATAATATAGTTGACACAATAAATTTTATAGAAGAGAGCTACTTCACTGTATCAAAAGAGTGAAAGAGTTCTGAGGTTTCCATATTTATTGATCGGGCCTTTGATTTGCATGGCAGAGATTTTTATAGAGCTTCGCCAATAGGATTACAGAGGTGTCCCAGCTGGAATATCAACTTGTATAGCACGTTAACCAGCCGAGAACAATAACGTCTGTGGATGTCGATCGTAGGTAAATTCGCGCGACCTTCTCGCTCAAGGATCGCGATCTGTTCCTCTTTTCCTCTTCTTCTCTCCTCCTCTATCATCATCAGGCACGATGAAACTCCGTTCATACGCATTGAAATAGCTTTCGTTATTTATCGCAGATATGCGGAAATTACACACTAAATCGCGAATACATGGCGAAATCGAGTCAAACTTGTACAGATTAATGTCAAAGAATTCTTTCAAATAGAATCATTACACTGAAAGAAAAAATATCGTAAAACGAAAAAATTTTACTTAACACAAAAAAATTATTTACTCGGTAAGTAAATATATATATATATATATAATAGCTTATTTACTTAAATTTACTATTAACTGTTTAATTTATTAGAAATAATCATTCTACAAAAAATGAAATTAATTTGCTGTGATCTTTGTGATTTAAAGATTCAAAATTTTGATATACATGGATCACTTCACAAAAATCTTCCTAGGGATTTAAAACGGCGTATGAATGAAAGAGTAAGTATTATCTGGTTAAAGCTATACACTTGCATTTTTTTAAATTACACTTTTAATTAATACTTTATAAAAATTGTATCTCTTATATACATATTTTATTTTGAAAAAACAAAGCTAGTTATAAATATGTATCATTCGAATTGTTCGCTATCTCTCTACTTTTTCCCCTGTTCGTAAAATAAAATCTCGTGTATTTTTTTGCGGTAGGATACGCAAGCATGCGTAACGGGCTCGTTTAGGGCGATGCATGATTTATGAGCGCAACGAGAATGTAGGAGGGACCGTCGTCCGAGTGCGGGATAAGAAGTCGTAGGTGCACTTCCGGTGCGGCATCGCGTCGCAACTAACGTGCGTAATTACGCGGAGTAACGACTGTTATCGGAGCTCGGTCCACACGTTTGCGGGCTGCTATCGCGTGCATGTGCAATAACGTAATAAAGCAGACGTATTGTTGCGCTGCATGAATTAATTGCGAGCTGCTGGCTCGCTAATCAATCTGTCTGTAAATTACGAGAAGCGAACGATGGAAATGAGACGCGCGAGCGAACGTTTGAGATACGAGCACAGCAAGAAATAAACGTTGAATTAACGTTATCTACTAAATGAAAGCAAGATGTTTACTCAAATTTTGAAGACAGTTCCCTGATTTTTTAGAAATTTTATTCAAAATTCCAAGAGTCTCTCGTGTGAGAGAAGGGAGACATCAATAAAGACGGTTTTAAAATAAGATTCGACTGTGAGTGCAGTCAAATTAATGCTACAAATGCTTGTAAGCATCTTTTGATTGGTCAATTTGTAAAATTCTTTGTTCTGATTGACTAATCAAATGCTTCGAAGCATTTGTAGCGTCTAATTGACCTGTGAATACCGGCCTAATGTTCATTTCCTCCAACGTAAATTAAACTGTAATCTCGGTACTCTTTATCTTTCACTATTCTTAGAACTAGAAAAAGATAAACAGTAAATTAAACAAGAGTACAGTCTATAATGATGGAAATGGACATAAATCAAGCAGAAAGGCGGTTAAAAGCCAAATGCGTAAGAAGCGCGATTAGAAATCGCCATCTTTCGATGCAATTTTTACGAGGATAAGAAAAAAGTGAAATCGATTCGAATATACTATACGAATTAGTATAAAACGCAGAGTCATCCGGAGTGCAATCGACTATTTTTCCTCGCCAAGACGAGAACCAATCGGCGATACCGCCGACCGGAACGAAAAGGAATATAGCCTAATGAATGTCAAAACACCTTTGTAACACCTACCGATGCGTACGTCACATCGCAAACTATTGTCGCGCGATCGCGGTGACTTATAAAAGGCATTGCATCAAAGATTTGCGTGTGATTTAAACGAGAGCCCTCCGAACGGGATAGTCCTAGGCTCGCCCTCGAGACGACATTCATCTGAGTGTTACGCGAGATGAGGAGGAGGAAAGGAAGAAAGATGACGATGACGATAACGACGATGACGATGACGACGACAACGATGACAACGGGACTGTCGTTTGACCAATGTATAAACATCCAGGAGCATGTACACAAAAAATAGATCATTTTCTTGGCTTGAGAATGTCTTCATTTTTGAAATAGTAAAATAAAATTAAACAGATATAACTTGCTTATGTGAAGAACTTTATATAATTTCATAAAGAAGAATATTCTTATTATTCAATAATTTTTATAAGTTGAGGAGAAAAAATATCATATAGAAAATCTTCAAATCAAGAATTTTTTAATACTATTTTTAATACTATTACTATTAAAGCAATCTTATTGTGTTCTTTAGATGTCTATTATAATATTGATATAAAAATATAAAATATTTTGCTGAAATTTAAGTTTATCAAATCTTTAAAGATTAAATTATATATAAGCAAGATTGTTTTACACATGATTGTAAAATAGAATATACATTACTTTTAATTCGATACTAATGTTTCTTTTTCTGTGTAGATAGGCCCGTTGTCGTCGTTGCCGTCTTCCGCGTTTAAAGAGAAACGAGGTCGGGGTGCTGCTTGGGTTTCTTTAGAACGAAAAGGAAAGCCTGATGTTCCTAATCTTTTGTAGGCAATCATATTTTCACTCTGTTGGTAATCTGCGTCTTTTTTGTCTACCCAATTTTTTTTATCCTGTTCTAGGCCTTCGAAAAATCTAGAAAAATTCAGGATTACTTTTCATTTCTGCTCCATTATCAAATAGTTGTTTAACCCAAAAGTTAAAATTTTTATTTAATAAAAATTGAAATTTAAAAGTAAAATTGCCAAAAAAGTACTTGTGCCAAAAAACCTAAAATTGTCTACGAAGGATTAACTTTCCAGAAAAATAATATTGAAGAAAGATCAACCAGATTTTTTCCATTTCTTCCGAAAAATATGACAGTAATAACGACAGCGGACTTATCGAATTACTTATTAGGTTAGAGCTCTTAAATGTGAAAGAATTCTCAAAAACCATTAACGTAGAGAAATAAAAATGACATTACCTTGAAAGGAAAAAACGTGGGAAAATACAGGAAAGAAAAAATCTTTTTTTTCCCAAGAATTTTTCCGCTAGGAACACACACCAGGAAAACCGGAGAGCGGACAAGAAAGATAACCTCGAAAGCGTGATTCCACTTCGCGCGATCCACAGCCGATCGTGACTGTCGAACGGACGGCACGAAATCACGGAACCATCGCGTTCAAGTATCTTTAAAAAGCGTGTCCGTCGGCGTATCTCCTCGGCCTCGAGCATCGCGTAGCCGTCAGAGCGGCACATGTGCCGACGATTCGGTCGTGAGGGGGCACAAGATGGCGGTAATTTTTATTTCTTTTCCCCTTTTCTTCGCGCGAGGAGACGGAAGACGGACTCGCACTCAACCATAGATGTCCATGCACTCAACTCACCTGTAGAATCGCGTCCGCGTTGTCGATGATCTTGTCCGTTTCCATGTTGATCATTTTACTCGTGCGCGACGTCCGTAACCTGTCCGTGACCTGAGGGCGCGAATAGGAGTCGGGAATGTGCCCGCGTGAGAAACGGGACGACGGGATTTGTCACGCCGAGAGAGAGAGAGAGAGAGAGAGAGAGAGAGAGAGAAAGAAAGAGAAAGAACTATTAGAACCGGGAGGACGCGACTGGCGATTCCAACGCGAACGGCGACAGCAGTGGATGACGGTGTTCGCTACGAGCCCTCGCCGTGTATCGCGGCCAAACGACAGAGTAACATTTCTATACCGAAGCACAACAGCTCGCGCGTATCAACTGTGTCACTTGGCTGTCCGCTGTAGGTGCGCGTTTACGTGAATGTACGTATGTACGCGCGCGTGTGTTTGTACATATATATATATATATATATATATGTGTGTGTGTGTGTGTGTGTGTCGATTATTCGTGCCAAGAGTAACTTCGATAATCCTTTTTTCTTCACGGGTCGCAGATGAGCGCCATAAACGCGGTACGCACGATAACACCAGCACGAACGATGGTGACTCCTTTTCCTCGACGGAGGGAAGGGGGAGGGATATTGCGAATCCGAGTTCGCTCGTGGCGCGGATCGTGCTGAAACTGATGGTGACTAAACGGGCGATGGATTGACGAACGGGAACGAGTCCCTGAAGCGGCTCCGCGAGACGCGACTCTCGAGACACAACGGCTC